>QVRM01000605.1:47500-245000 GCA_003439945.1 Dermanyssus gallinae | reverse complement strand
GAAATTATCAATAAGACTTGCGCAAACAAGTTGATCGTAAACCCATCTGTCGTTTTTCATAAGTGTGTACAGTATGTCGCCGTAGTACACTTTCGTTCTTTTTGATGTCTGTGACATCTTCTGTAAAGTCTCTTTAAAAATCTCCTTTGTACACTTTCCATCATACCTATGTATTTGCACAGATATGAATGCCATTCGGGAACAGTATTTTTCAGTAGTTTAGATAACACAATCGATTCGTATAAACGAAGATACACCGTAGGCTTCCTGGCAGTTAAAACAGCGGAACAGCATATTCACAAGTATGGATGCTGCTTTGATTATTTTTGTTTTGTATATGCGGAGAAGATGAGGTCCGCCAACATTAAGACTCCCAGATTCCGCGATACAATAACCATTTGCAGTGTTAATCCGTTGAGTAAGTAGGGAGCTCGTAGAGGCTCGAAGGAGCCTCACAACAAGACATTTGCAAACGGACCCCTGCATACCATTGTCAACGCAGAAGTTTTAGTGTGCTTTTGATACTGTAACATCACGGTGTGGCGAAAACAACATGGTAAACCTATTACCTTAATGTAGCACCTTAGGAAGCGCTACACTACATACAAAAGAGTATGCCCATCCCTAGAGTGGCTAAGTTTGATTGGCACTTGAAATTCCGACTACTGCACATAATGACGTAGCAGACGCCAGGTCATGTAATCTTTTATTTCTCTCTTTTTCATTAAAGGTCTCGACCTGTACAGCCACATTTATAAAGCTGTAATCGTTTCCCAATCAATCTTTGCTTGTATGTATCTATGACGGACCTTCGCACTCAACAGAGACGTAATTGAATTGCAGAGAAGTAGAATCAATAGACTGTTTGTCGACAGATTCAGAACAAGTCAATCAAACGCGGTGCTTGCAGGTGCAATGGCGCAGGCATCAATGCCGCACTGCACAAAGTTCGCTACTCACACTATCTACGAGTAGAGTACAAGATTTTGAATCTATACAGGACCACGAAGGACCGCGTCAATTGGACAAAGCTGCTTGGGTCTCGCCTCCAGGTCTCGCCTTTCGCCGCTACAATTGGCATTCGTTGCGGCCTGCTCAGCGAGCTGCTCATGCACGTCGCCTAGAAGGCTTTCATTATCTACGCCACTCAGGACAACTCATTTGGGACCACCAGGGACGACCGAATTAGCACGTCTTGCTGTGTCGGCCAAGAATAGTATAATAGTGAAAAGATCTATAGTGTACTAGCGAGACTGACGTACCAACAGTCAATGGCTTCCTGCAACTTTCTCCCAAATTTTAACCAATTCCCACTGGTTCCTCACCGTCGCAATTCGCCAGATATGCTACGACTGCTTCTGCTTGCCACCTTATACCGTTTGGATGCTTCACTGCGAAATACGTCAAGTTATGTTTTATGTTGTATATTTGCCTGTTTTTTATTGGTAATATTTCTGACATCAATTTATCTGCTTATTTTCTAGCTACCTTTCTTTTGCGCTCTATGGGCTCCCTTTCTTTCTTAATATTTTCTGATTATGAATTTAATTTTTTTCCTTTACGGTTTTATTTGCTTAAATATTAGAGGTAACAATTGTCTCCTTATAACGTGTACGCCGAATAAAGTAAGTGAAAATGTCACATAACCTCAAGGTTCGGGCGTGTCCAGTCTAGCAGAGTTCCGCGCACAGAGACGGCGTTACCACGCTGAATGTCCAGCGAGTGTCTAGGTCTAGTGTCCCCTGTCGAACGGTTGAACGCCTTGCCGACACGTTGAATGAGTTTGTGTGTCTTCGGACCGGGTCCCCCCAGTGTCTCGAATGCCAGCGGGCAAAAATTGTGGGGGTAGGTAATACTGGCATACTTTCTGCACTTGATTGCCTCCGCCAACATAGTTGCGTGACCAGCATGTTCCGCTCCCGCACTGACCATTGAAGGGGCTAATGAGTCAGCTAATATTTTCTGGCGCATTTTTGTGAGGTTTTATCTGTATCACGCCCATTGCTAAACGTCACACCGCACATGCTTGGTACTGTTACGATTACTGTATACATTTTCGCATGTCAGGCTTGTGTAATCATCTACATCATCTTAGCTATTGTGCTGCTTGTGTAAAATGTTGTATATAATAAACCTTGTACCTCGGTAGTTGACACTCGCATCTGCAATGCATACATAAGACTTACCCCGACCTTGATCAGCAGCGGAAAGCAAACTTTAGGTTGCTTGCATTGCACCCACAGATGAGATCTTGTGTAGTTTTGAGAAACTTGGCTATTACCGGCCCGGTAATTACGTCTTCTACCACCCCGATGTAGCGGCAGACGTCTGATGATAATATGCAGAAATATACTACATATCTGTGAGAAAAATCCGTTCAGAAGGAACTTTCTCGAAAATGTGTTTTCAACACGACGGAGCGCTACGCTGCCGCGTTACTGGCTCACCTAGACGTTAACTTCGACGTTCGATAAATTAGCTGAGGCTGTTTGGACACCATAATCGCCCAACTTTACAAGTTTCGACTTCTTGCTTTAGGGCTATCTTAAGAATCTTATCTTCAACACTTCCGTTGATACTATTGATGAAAATACGTATATAACCGGCGTGTTTAAAATCGTGCTAAAATACATGTGAACGCTGAGAGACCAAACCTAGTTTTTTAGATCAGGTATTTTTAGAGTAATGCGTAGCTTTGTTTTTTTGCGAAAGTAACACAAGTCATATATTTGAAAAATCAAAAAGCAGATAGTCATAGCCTATATGCTGACCCTCAATATTCACACCATTAGACGCTAATCACTGCACAAACACAAATGGAGCTATAAATTTAGTACAGTAGTAGCTTCCGTAGAGTGCACATTCCGCGAACAATGTTGTCTTATTTCTATGACAAATTTTCAAGTTGTTCAATTTAACAGCTCAGAAGTCAGTCATCAAAGGTGCTCGATTTTGAGCACTTCTCTCATTAGGATAATTTCCCTTCTGCTATCTAAGCTTGAAAAGCGTATAATAACTATTCCAACATGCAAATATGTTTGATTTCTTTATTGAACAAATCATTCTGTTGCAGTCGCGAATCTTGAAAACAAAGGTCAGGCCAGCCCGTCCCATCGGTATTTCGCTATTACCTATTCGTGGTTTTACCGTTCTCCCTAAACAATCGCCCCCCCCCCCCTCCGTTCCACATATTTACCAACTATTTCCTAATAGGCATGCAAACTGCATGCCTATTAGGATAATAATTACTTAAGGATAGAAATGCCCGTACTCTATTCTACGAACCTTCTGTCGCCTAATCGGATTGCGAGAGAGTTACAGACGAGCTTGTGTAGCTGGCGACAAATGCCATCCACTCAAACTTGTCCAACATTCACGGGATCGTCACAAAGGGCAAGCGTTGTTTCTGCTGTTACGAAACACACGAGCTTTACGAGCTGTGTGTTTCGGCTAAACGCTGCGACGATGGCGACGATTCAGCATCATAGCATAGTCGCTGTGTGTTGTAGCCTCTCCGTGTATGATTGCACTCCCGACTGTTTTCGTAACCGGTTGAACACGGAGATATGTACTCAACAAAACTCTGCCCGCAGCTTAAATTCGGCACGCTTGACATTTGGATGAAGGGTGGCGGAAAACCGGAAACGTCACCGACGACAGGGCTGCCCGTAATCTGCTATGGCGGGACGCCCCTGCAGCAGGACTTGCTAATGCGTGCCTCGCTGCTGCTGCTGCTACTACTGCTAATGTATTCTGATTCCTGTTGGCTTAAGCCGGTCTACCAGTCAGCAGATGTGGGTTTGTTATGCTAAATATTAGATCTGAATAACATTAAAAGAAGGTAGCTACGCAGTACTATTATATCATAAGTGATAATTCTCTCCGGGTGAACGTGTAATTATCAGTTGCCTAACTAAGAGTTACTTAGTCCAATCTAACAAGGCCCCCGCAATGGAAGTCGCTTTCCCTTGTTGTGTGTGTGTATCGAGTCACTCGTATCTGACACAAAACATTTCGATGGCCTTGAGTCTCCGGCGCTTGAAAGATTTGGAACTTTACTAGTACGTCGAATCCGCCTATATGCAAGAGGGCCAATACCTCAGAAGGGTCATCGCTGCTGCTTCAGTTGAGTTCTTGCTTGGAGGGAGCGGGGTAACAAATCAACGCTACTCTGCACGCATACTGTATATTTTTTAACCAATTCTCGCATATTATGCGACCGTGTTGGGCAGACCTCTTATGAAGGTTTAGTCAAAAAATTAGGTAGGTCAAAATTACGCACTCAAAGCTGTGCTTAGCATTAAATGGCCCAGCATAATGGCTGAAGCTCGTGCGGCCATGATCTTTAACTCGTTTGGTAGCTTGCCGTTGCGTGGTCTGGGGGAACGCTTCAATTAGACTATAGCATAAGCCGTTTTTTAATATGCCCCAAGGCAGGAGCCTTAAAGGGTAACGAGAACCTTCACCGACGACGAGGTGATTGCAACTGGCCTTCCTACTCGCCCAGAGTAATAAGAGTCCTCGACTTTTTAAGCACGCCGTTAAGAGATGTTTTCTTGGATGCCGAGCAGTACCCAACGATTAATAGTAGATAGAACAGATGCCGAGAGGAAGGCCTCCTATGTGTCCTGCAAATGATCTCAACAAATACAATGCTGGATAAATAAAAATTACGTCCGTCTTATAATTTTAAAGTTGTTGTTTTATTCAGCAATATGGGCTGCGATATGGCTTTACTATTTTTTTTTTAATATTTTTTAAACTGTATGTAACTATCAGTATTTTGTATGTAACTATCAGTGATTACCGGTGAAAACAAAAATGCAATTTATTTTCTTACAGTTTAAGTTATGGGTGATTCGTAAGGCGATAGATGGATATGAAAGCCAGTATAAATATTAATTATCATAATAGGTTATATTCTCACTGTGCAGTGCGTGTTTAGGTTTTTAATTATTATCTGAGCCTTAATTGCGTATTTGCTCCACCATTACATATATAGGTGGCTCGAAGTTTTTGTTAGTGTTTTGTTTGGTCGCAACTAGTGTACTGCTCAGACGCCTGTTGTTCTGAAGAGAATGCAATAATTCATAGTTTCTATTCTTTTTATTAACAGAAGTCAGCGCTTGGTTGTTGCAGAGAGCACTTTGCTTCCAGCTGGTGGGCAACTGTCCCAATTTTCACGTTGCTGTTCTGTTTTATGGTTTTATTGCAGTGTTCAATCGATTGCTTGGCCTGGTTTCGAGAATATCCATAGAGCTCCCGGATACATTTTAAAACCTTCGCGGGAGATCAATCAGGCTTGTATGCCAGAGTTGTCAGATTACATGTTATAATAGTGTCACAACGCGTGTCTGGCCTACTATACATTGGGAGACCTCAGTGAAGTCAAATTAACTGCAGCGGACGAAGAGTACCGATATTTTAATATTGTGTAATCGTTTGTGATTCGAGATTTTAATATTGTGTAAACCCATGTATGTCCCAAACGCGTCTAAAGTTTAGCACGATATTTTTTCGTAGCGAATCTCCTCTCTCAATTTATCATTTATCTTTCAGTTAGGTAAAATTCGTTTGATTGTCTTCAAATACTTTCGCTTGATTGAAAAATTAAGTGATTCGATCAACAACTATAACAATAGACTAAACTCAATTGTTTCTTATAGTTATCGATTTAGGCACCATCGGGGCAACACATTTTTTCAGTTGGTCGACGGTCAAGAAGGAGCGAGATAAGCCGTGTGCTCGTCCCGCATATCCCTTTGAGAGTAGAGGGAGCGGCAAGGGCTTCAGTTTAAGTGAGCTTGTAGAACACCTTCAATACGATAAGAAGCTAAATAGCATTTACCAAATAATAAAATGCGAACCCTTAAGTTTTTACCAACGACCTGGCAAGGCTACAGAGACGCTTCAGTCCTAATCTGGAGTACAAGTGTGACCAAATTGTCGCGAACCAGTTGTTGTGAGCAGTATTCAACACGATATAATATTGAAGGTATCGTGAAGCAGTATTCAACACGACAGAATATTGAAGGTTAGATAGAAGAAAATGCTATATTTCTTTTCAGAAACGTGGTTTTGGAATACAGTGTGGTTGTTTGTTGTCGGGGAACGAAGACGGTCCTTACGACCTAGAAAAACGAAACGCTAATTAGCCGCGGGTCTTACCCGCATCGTTATGTGGCGTGAGCCCGCAATAACGGTAGATTCCCGGGAGCGCGGAATCTACATTTCGTTAATGTGAATTCCGCGCTATCTATTCCGCATACTATACCCAGTGGTGTCTGAGATACTTGTTTACCAAAGATGCTTGTGATATAGGTCCCCTTGGTTTTGTGTTTTGTCCGAATGACGTGGCAGTGCGTGTGAGACCATTATAGCGTTCCAATTGCAAATCAATCTTGCAAATAAAAAATCCGATTCTCTCTCACTGCGGAAAATGTTCAATCGACAGATATCTGGATATATTTTGGAGTGGATCACACCGGTGATAAGACTTGGTACCATCACACCGAACAACAGATAGGGTGGGACAGCATGCAATAGAAGCATGTGCCATCACCTCGCCCTTTAAAATCAATGCTGTGCCCTCAGCAGGCATGGTCACCGTCTTTTTGGATTCCCGAGGTCCGACACTAATTGAATTCCTTGAGCACAGGAAAATCATTAACAGTGGTACGTATATTGTACACACTGTAGACTACGCAACCTCACCAAAAGCAAACGGCTTGGTCTGCTTACGACGGAGGAAGTATTTCTGCTCTACGAGAACGCGCGTTTACACATAGCCAGGGTCATATACAGTGTGTTAGCCAAGTAGTTCAAGTCGGAGCGGCTTACGCACGCGCCTGACAGCCCGGACATGTCGCCTTGCGACTTTCATCAGCTTGGCCCGCTAAGTCAACATCTCAAAGAGAGGCGCTTCAACCCGGACGACAAACTGAAAGACACAGTGGGGGACTGGCCCTTGCCACTGCCGCAGGAATTCCAACAACAAGGAAACCACTATTCGTGAAACAGCGAGATAGTAGTGTTGTGGCGCCCAGTGATTAATTTTCGAATAAATACTTGAATTATACCAGCAGTATCGTTTAGTACCTTTTCATTTGAACACACCTCATATATGATCTTCACCGCACAAGTTGTGTGTATTAGGAAAACCTTAATTATGCCAAACGAGGTTTAAGTAATCTATATTCATATCGAACCATCAGCTACAACTCGCAAGCTTGTGGAAAAAAAATCGGTTTTTATGTGCACCATTTAAAAGCTTTACTCAAAACAATTCCTAAGTAAACTGAGAGCTGAATTTGTGTACGCTTAACATTTATATAAAGTTGAAATGCCGCAGCATTGCATATTAGCCGCTCTGTACTAAGGTCATATAGACACCTAGCTGGATGTATGAAATAACTGTTCTTTCTGATACAACACTTTGGAATTGTGCATATAGGTTTTTAGCAGTTACCCTAATTACCACAGCAGATAAAGCCCCTGAAACGCGCCACTGTACTCATATAAAATTATGTAACAGTTTCACCCTACGATGTGTTACGTATAAGATTTTGCCAATCGTGTATAACAATACGCTCTGCAGCATTCACTAGTAGATATTAAAACATTGTCACAATGATAAGTTGTAGCTGTAGTTATTAGCAATGGTATTTCTGCCGCAAACTACGCAACGTCGCTAGTCCACCATCGCGCAACTCCACTTATCACGATACTACGACGAGCATTATACTGCTAGACCAACAGGAGACAAGACGTGCTACGTTCTGGGTACTGCAAAAAGTATGCCGACATGACGACGTCGACGACAATAGACGTCTACTAAAAGAGTTCAGTTCACGGGGCACTTCTACTGCTGATTCGGACTCTCTGACAACTCGTATATTAATCTAGCCCTATTAATCTAGGACTAAAACCCGTTTATGAATACAATGCCATTTATGTCGCTTTCGCAATTTCTATTGTCTTGTACTATTCCGTGGACCACACAGTCTCTGTACTTGCAGCCCTTTTTGCGAATTGAGTCGCCTGTTTGTGGATTAATAGAAAATGGTGCAGTTGTAACAACCACCATCTGGGTCTAGGCGTGGGATACAAACAGGCCAGAAGTGGAATATGAATTCGTGCCACCCTATCTACACTCTATGGCTGCTCGTAACGCTGTCGAGTCAAGTTGTGCCTGCTCACAAGTGACAAATAGTACCAATACCGAAAGAGATGGCATGCTCTCCAGTCTACGAGTCCATTAGGCTATTCCTGTTACGTTGCCTATGGAGCTCCCCTTCCCTCTCTCTCTCTCTCTCTTGACCACTTGTTGCCCTGTCTGTATTTGACATTTGACAGAGGGCAGAGCCCGCCGCTGTCATTGCAGTTTTTTCTCCATGCGTGTGTATGTGTGTGCCACTCCTAAGCGGTTGCTGCTTGAGTATTTCTCGTAATATTACCAGCTGCTTGTGTCACTAGTCCGGCTTTTTTAGCAACTCTACTGCAACTGAGTACTTGTAATTGCTCACTACTTCTAGTCCTGGGCAGCTGTAGTTTCGTTCTGTTTTGTTGTCGGTTTCATCCCGCCCTGACACTGTCTATAGAGGGCAGCTTTTGCCTACTTCGTTAACGGACTAGTCCTATGCCATTGTCTAGTAGTATCTTTGACTGATGCAGCTGATGCGCGGCGTCTATTGTCTATCGCCAGTCTTAGATGATCACTCGCAGTAGACGAATCATGTATAAGTATATGAGTAGCAGGCATGCGATAGTGTTCTACTTTGGCCTTAATTAGATCGTTACGTTGCGGTCATTACTCTTACTACTACTACTACTACCACTACCAGTCTTGTACTGCTGGGACAACCATTCATAGGCGAAGGAGAATATACACAAAAACTGTTTTCTGTATATCGTCATAAAGTTTTTTTTCTCTTATTTACTTTTCTACTCGTCGCGCTTTCTAATGGACGATTGCTCTGCTTGTGCTGATATGGTCTGTTTCTTTTCTCAAGTATATATATATATATATATATATATATACGCCGTAAACCTCACTTTTATTTTCCAATTATCCGACCAATCCCTACAGGCTCTACTAATGGCTGAGGCCCAGTCGGGACTTTGATGCCATGATGCAAGAAGGTTCTAGACCACATCGATACGGCCTCCTGCTAAATGCCTATATCATACCTGATGCGCATTCAGAATTCAAGGTTCTTCGAGTCAAGTTAAGCTTGCCATTTGCCATATATTTCACTATCTATGTAAAACAGATCGGACAGTTGTTGTGGCCGCTCGGGCAGGAGATACATTTTCCTACACACTTACGTTTTCCTCTGGTCTCCGCAGTTTAAGACACAATTAACAATCGTAATACCCTAGTAGACCTGGGGCGCCTAAAAGAATCCTATATATCTGCGTATAGAAATCGCTTCGATGCGCTTAGAGTGACTCTAGACGGATATGGAGGTAAATAAGTAAGGTGTGCGTTAGAACTCAAAATGCGGCGAAGCTTCCTGTAGTCTCTTCTACACCACCTGGCCTCACGCTAACAAATTCTAAGCTCCTCATTAAATGATCGTCATATTGCCACATCTACAGGCAATTTTTATGCTTGCGTCCTACATACATTAAATGTTTTATATGGTCATACGAGTACGTCTTCGTTTCAGCCTCAGTACCTGGAGGCATTGCGTGCACGCAGCTGTTAGACCTGACAAATGATTGGGCTTTGTATATAAAGGCGAACATGTGGTTCCGTTGCTTCAGCATCAATGGCCCAAATGTTCATATTTGCCTGTAAAAATCTGTGTTTTTCAGACTTTTATTATATCATTATTTTTCTATTATATACGCAGTTTGTGAGCGCTGATCCTAGTTGTCACTTCTTCAATGTGACAACAAGCAATCGTAGAAGTCAAATAATTTTTTGGCCAAAATACCTTTCAAGGCTTGACATAATCAATAATATGTTGCCTGGCGTGTAGCCAAAGAGTCGCACAACAGGACATATCACGCATATTCTATTTTACTGTAACCTTTCTACGTCGGAGTTGTTAGATCTGTAGCTCGATTTACAACCTTTTTTATATGGCTTATGAGCGACGAAATCCAATAAGTTTGCTCGCACCCGGGTTCCTGATTCCGAGGTTGTAAAGGTAATGAAGAACTTATGCGGGGGTTGGGCATGCTGTAGTACGGTAATCCCCACAAAACTAGTGTAGCTTGCTGCATCTCTTATGCTGGTTTCATGACTAAGGCCACTCGTCTCTCATTTGCAAAATAAAATACTTTTCGTTATACAAGAAGAAATGTGGCCGCCTATCTAGCTACTGTCAATCTTTGTGAATAATTGCTTAGAGGAAATCGGGTTTTTATCTCCCGATCAGTGTGGCATTCGTCTAGGCCGCTCCACGGATGCAGCCTTGTCGCAACTGTATAAGCAGGCGGTCACCTCCGTTAAAGTGAAATAAGTATGTTTGGATGTTTTTCTTTATGTTGCGGCCGTTTCTTTTAACTGCCTCAATCATTGTTTTTCTCCCAGGTGCTGCCTCATCTGGGCTGCGAGACCGTGAATTAAAATCCTATCTAAGTTCCAGACTGTTAAGGGTGAAAAAAGTTAAATCAGGCTGGTGGCCTGTGAACACTGGGACTCCGTAAGGGTCGGTTCTTAGTCTTTTTATATTTAAGACCTTACTGAACTTTTAACTACTGAAAATTAGACGAGACAACCTCCGAAGGCGTGTATCGCTTTGATCTGTTCAGGATCTCTCGGTGGGCTCGTCCCAAGAACCGGAGGCGCGTCGAGACCCTGCGAAAGGCCTGGATGCATGTCGCCCCTTAGTAGATCCTTTCTCGGCCACTCCTCTCGACCTCCATTGGACTTTTTCGACTTTTTTCTAGTTGTACCATTTTCCTCATAAGGATTCAGGAAAGCGACTCCTTGTAAAAGGCAGTGGGGGTCTCCATCATGTGAGCAACAATGTCGGCAGTGTGGCGACCGGCTAGCGGTAACTCCGGTGATAGGCGACACGTTGCAAACGCGTTTCATTTATCCACTGTGTGGTCGACGTCGTCAGGCTGGTTTGACGCGAATAAGACCCATGTGTCTGCAGGCGCCTCCATCAATCCTCAACATATAGCGCTGGAACTGTCCGTGTGCGTGGTAAAGATCTGGGTAACGAAATGCGCGTACGTACCATTGCTGTAAGTCGGGTATAAGTGTGATGTCCATCGCCCGCGGGTGTCTCCGGCGGCCAACGCGGCCTACTCCCACTCCCACGCAGTAAATGTGGTTCTGCGAACGTGCGCCTAGTCCAGGCCTTGGTCGCAGTATCGTTTGCTTCGCCCTCTCGCAAGCATGTCGCAGGGCAGCTGGCGGGCAAGCACAAGGAGAACGTGAGTACTTACCGTGCGCTGCCTGCGGCATACCCTTATTGCCATGCCAGTGCGCAGTATAACCCCGATGTATTTTGCTGGCTGCTTGATTAAGCTCGGGTGGTCTGCCATTTCCATTCTTCTTTCGTCTGGTCAAGTAAAAAAAAAAACTCTTCTGAGGGCCAACTAAAGGTGGTGTTCTTCCATCTAGTCATGGATGTGTAGGAGCGCGAGGTTCGCCGAGTATTCCAGAGTTGTCTCTCGTCGGGTGATGACAGCGCAAGGTCATTCGCGTAGGCGAAGGTTTCAACTCCATCGGTCATGCCACCGAGCCGCAGGACCCCGTCGTAGGCCAAGTTCCAAAGAACGGGGCCGAGGACAGAGCCCTGCGGAACCCCGGCATTAACCACTCGAGTCTGGGCTTCTAGAAGGAGTTTTCGGCCGTCCAAGTAAGAAGATAAGGTGCGGCGAAGGTAGCGGGAGATCCCCCAACGGTTCAGCGATGTCATGGTGACGTCTCAATTCGCAGCGTTAAACGCGTTCTTTACGTCCAATAAAATCAGTTAAACGAAAAAGCGAGTCTTGAGCGAGGCAGCAGCCTGTCGCACCCTGTAAAGTACCCGGTGCAAGACGTCATTGTCAGCGCTAGTTGAGCGTTTTTCCACCGGGCCGGAAACTTGCCTTCTAAAGGTGTCTAGTCACAAACCCTGCAATCTTGGCGCGACGCCGCATGGCAACCATCCGGACCAGTTTAGATGGAATGCCGTTCGGCCCTGGGGTCTTGCCCGTTAGGGAAACAGCGCGCCTGCTAGCTCCGCAGGTGAGGTGGGTGTGGGCAGCGGAGCTTACGCATAACCGCCCTGCAGAACAAACCCTAGGGGTCTTTCTTCATCGCCTCCACTAGCTCCCTCCATGCCGCTGTTTTCGCGCGTGCCACCGTAATCTTGAGCGACTGACGTTTCCTTCTATAAGCGCTCGATAAATCGAGTTCTCGGGCATAAGCCTATGCTATATACTCTTTCGGCTCTCTCCTTCGGCGTCTGCGGGCTATCCATGAGCTCGCGCGTTAAGATGCGGATTAATAAGGCGGCACGTGGCTGGCGGGACCACAGTAAACTTAATGTCACGATGGTCGCTAAGCGACTCTTCGACGACCTGCACGGCCCTATTCTGAAGCAGAGGGAAGGTGGTCTTACCGGCGAGGGTAGGGTCTAGATAAGAGCCTTAAGTCCATTGGGCAAAAATAGGCACATCGCCGTGGTTGACGAATGCCAAGCCGTGCTCCGCCATCCAATCCCCGATTACTTGGCCTCTATCGTTTGGGCGAGCTGCGCCCCAGGCTGTATTTGTGGCGTTAAAATTCCCGGGCACCACCATTAAGCGGCCCGTGTGGCTGTGAATCGAATTATTCAACCCGTCTAGGAATGCTTCAAAATCCCCAATGGCATTTTGGGTGAAAAATAACAGCGGTAAACTGTGAGGAAAAGTCCTGGAATGCATGCCCTGGGGTACCACGGCCCGCAGCCGTTGTCATAGACGGAAATACTTGTGTCCTGTCGCAGTGTCAGCCGAATCATCCCTATAGACGTTTGCCGTCCGCCGCACGGTGACAATGTTTGGATGAGAGAGAAGGAATAGGTATATCCGTTTTGACCGTGTGTATGCGTCGAAGAAATCATGGGCTCCCCGGCACCGGTTTAAGTTTGCCTGGAAGGTATTGGCAACACATACAGCAGCAGAGGCGACTTTGTATCCTTAGCTGGGCTAAACGTTCGGTCAATGATCTTCTGCAGCACAAGTGCCTGGGTCCGTTATCCCAACCGGCAGGATGCGAATGGGGTGCTGGGATGAGTTTTCAAATCCCTGTGTTGTCTCCTAAGCGTCAGTGCTCCGCAGCACCGGCTGTGCCTGCTGGGCTCTCCTATATCCTTGATATTGAAGGAAATTGGTCGCCCGAGGCAGAGACCGTTGCCTCGTCCTCTTCTAAGTCTTTCGTTGGCAGGAGCGCCCTAAGATCCGAGTATCCTGGAAGCCCGGGATAGACGCGGGCACCGGCACTACATGGCGCAGTGCCTCCGAAAGCCACTTCTTCTCGTTAGGGCTAGTCACCTCTACAAATGTTTTCCCCAGGAATGCAGCTCGGCTACCAATCCTAGCACTTAACCTCAACTCTGAGAATGTTCTTGTCTTTACGTGAGTGTCGTGTCATTGTGGGATATAAGGTGAGCCGTCACCAAACTGGTGGGAGCCAGCCCAAGCGTACCACTCCCGTCAATGTACGTCACGTCGGAGTTAACGTCTGCGCCGCACTCTGCACGTCCGCTATCTGCACGCCACACCTGGCACGTCAGCTGCAGGGGAGGAAAGAAGAGGGGTAATCCGGCCGCCTCTTTTCTGGCTAATTATACTTGCCGCATTTTTATGTAAAAACTTAATCGTTGTGCGACAGAGTTTTGTTCGTCTTAACAATTGA
This sequence comes from Dermanyssus gallinae, assembly GCA_003439945.1. Taxonomy (NCBI): domain Eukaryota; kingdom Metazoa; phylum Arthropoda; class Arachnida; order Mesostigmata; family Dermanyssidae; genus Dermanyssus; species Dermanyssus gallinae. The sequence goes on along the minus strand of QVRM01000605.1, from coordinate 231,151 downwards.
ATATATACAGGTAGTTCAATAAGTTCTTAGAATGAGCTTTTTAGAATTCGAATTTTGGCGCGCTTCCACCGCTATTAGGAACTGCAACTTTTCGACTGCTAGCACTCAAAATATTATGGTGATTGGCCGTTGCGATTTCGTTTGATAGCTTTTCCCGTGCAACGTATCGGCGTGATTTTTAAAAATGAAGAAAAAAGAGTTTCGAGTGGTTATCAAGCATTTTTATTTCAAAGGTTGGAATGCGACCCAAGTAAAAATTGGGTTGGACGAGACGTACGGTGACTCTGCGCCATGTTTTGCCACTTTTAACTGGATTAATGTGTTAAAAAGAGGTCGCAGGAGCACCGAGAATAAACTGCGTCCAGGAGGCCAAAAAACGGCAACTGATGAGGAAAACATAGAGAAAGTGCGAAACATCGTTGGCACAGATAAGCGAATGAACATTAAGGAGATAGCGGAGGCATTAGGAATTTGTTTAGGTAGTGTGCATTTTATCCTATACGAAAACTTGAAGATGAAAGAGCTCAGAGAAAAATGGCTGCCGCATTTGCTCAACCAAGGCCAAAAAAACGCGCCTGTTTTCGCTTCACAGCGAAATTTGGCCAAGATGTCAAACAATCCGTCGGATTTTTGGCGCAGATTCATGACCGTCGATGAAAGCTGGGTCCATCACTACACTCCCGAGACCCAAGAAGCATCTTGCCAATGGTGTGCACCTGATGAAGGACCTCCGAAGAGGGTGCGGACAACGGCATTGACCGGAAAGGTGATGGCTACAGTTTTTTAAGACCAACGTAGAATAATGCTGGTCGACTACCTTGAGAGCGGTAAAACGATCACAGGAGAATATTATGCAAGACTGTTGGACTGCCTTTAGCAAGAACTCATCGTGAAACGGCCCGCTTTGCAGAAGAAGGTTGTCCTGTTTCACCAGGACAATGCTCCTGCACACAAGTCCCGGCAAGCATCGGCAAAACTGGCCCAACTGAGGTTCGAACTTATTGAACAACCTTCCTATTCTTCAGACCTGGCCCCCTCTGATTATTTCCTCTTCGAACATTTGAAGAATAGTCTCGGTGGAAAGCGTTTTTCCAGCAATGAAGAGGTTAAGGCTGCTGTCAATGCCTATTTTCAGTCTAAAGACGCGGAATTCTACTTAAGAGGTATAAAAGCTCTGAAATCTTGGTGGGAAAAGTGTATTGAGCATCTCGGGGAGTATATCGAATAAGATAAATTTAAAAACATGATTTGGAAAATTCTTGGTTTTCATTCTAAGAACTTATTGAACTTCCTGTATATATAGACTATACCGCTGAGAGTCAGCGATTATGCTGATATAAGGACAGTTGGGCAACCCTCAATATATATATATATATATATATATATATATATGTACATACGTGTAACCATATTACAAAGAAAATATTTATATTTGCACGTCTTCTGCGACCCTCTTCGAGCTAGGTTACTCGAGTGTTTTAGAGACGTCCGCATGCAAATCGGCAACCCCGTGAAGGTGAAAACGATGAAAAGGTTACAACAGCGAGACCTGTTCTGCTGGAAAGAGCTTTTCTGAGCGGAATCGCAAAGACGACACGAAGACATCGCAGGAGCAACAGCGCCCACGACGTTATGCGACAGAGACTACATGCGGCCATGCGACTGATCTGCATGAAATCGCCGATTTTCCTCCTGAAACAGATCCAAATTCCCAGCGTCTATCTTCTCGCTAGCCAGTCGATCTGTCTACAGTGAGACAAATAACCATGATTTTCCGAATACGAAAAGGCCCGTTGTTTTAGCGATGCCACGCCTGCATCTTTAAATCCTTAAACCCTCTGCAGTGTTGCCCGGTACCCTACGACCCGTCCCTTCAGCTGCGCAATGCGGTAAACCTTCCCATTGGTCCAATCCACACACGGTTTTGCTTTGATTGTAGCTATTGTCGATCATGTGCATATACACCTGCGACGAGCTGTGACGCGACCAGTAACAATTAGCGCGTTGTATATGATTGATCTGAACAAAGAACTAAAAACACCTACGATGTAAGCAGCAGACATATTTATTATTACGCATATCTGAATATAACATTTTAGTACTATATGGATATGCACGTGCACATTATAGAACGTGATACGATGATGAAAATCGGCAACAACAGCGGAACCGGTTCTGCTGAAAAGAGCTTTTTATATGGCCTTATATGAAATCCTACAGCTAAAGCACGAAGATTTTGTTCGAGAAAAAAAAGCGGCAGCAATGGTACCGTTATATACTTTAGAATATTGAGGTGTATAATATGTATACACGTATGACAAACTTTAATATTCGGATGTTAGTTGCATGGGTGCACATAAAAACGTAATATGCCCTTATTTTAGAAGCACAGTATTCCTTTAATGAAACCCTACTTCAAAGCTTTGCCACCACAGAGATGAAATCACGGATAATCAACGCGAACGCTTTTTGGAACACGTGTTGCTTTTGGCTGTCTATGGCGGGAGCGTACTTCCAAATGGAAAAACCACGGGCTGAGCGTTACCGGCATAGACGCCCATACACTGCAATCGTTGTGGAAAGTTGAAGACGATTCCGTGAAACGTTCTTCTGTAGAATGTCCCAGATTTATTGCAATTCTAACAAAGCCAAAAAGAGTCCTCACGGCTATCTAACAGCACGGCAACACTCTACATTCTAAAAGCAGGTTCAACAGGGAAACCTTTTGAATTCCTCATTGTCTAGCTTTGGTATATTAGGCTTCGACTGTATTATATATATTTTGTATATTAGGTTTTGTCCGAAAGATATGCATACGCAGCTCTTCCAGTGTCTCGCATGTGGACAGCGTAATATTCGACCGGCTTGCAATGTGAAGCCGTCGGCCATATGCCAATGAATGAGTTCCAACAGCAAAAACGCGCACATCTTCAAGCGCAGCAAAAACAAAATTATTCGCTGTTGGTGGTGGATCTTAAAAATAACTATAGTAGGCGCGATTCGAAAGGTTTCTACGGCAAGGCAGCTGGAAATGACATAATTCTAATAGGGACCCCAGTTGATACATCACACATTTTTCAGGCTTAAGATAAACAAGGCTTCTTAGACAATATGAGATCACGTGTTATGGCAATGTACGCATTGCGTGCAGTGTATACACCGGTGACGTTGTACCTTTGGAGACTGTCCGGGTTCGCCGCGTCTTAACTTACTACAGTGCAGTGCCAATACTCGGGGGAGACGTGTCAACGCCTACAAAAACATAATGGAAAGCAGATGCGGCTTTCCGTGAAAATGATAACAAAAACAACACTATCAGAGACAGGCTGTATCCTCTTTTTAGAAAGACATTCATATCAGCATACAATAAACGGATATCATAGCAGGGGTTACAGTTATAGCATTTTGGAATCAAGACACAAAAAGGCCGTAGTGAGCAAGGCGGCGTATGATTTTACAGGTAAATCAATACTTTGTTACATCTCCTTCTGGTGTTGTTACGCAATTTAAATGACATTACATGTGTTTATTGAATCTCGAAAGCGCCATTTGTCTTCGCTAATCTTGAGCATATATAAAATATGCTGTATTTGCATTTATCTAGTAAATATCACTGACCCAATATCCCTACAGCTAGCGCTGACCGACGTGACTCATAATACTGGTTATTATGATATTTGGCACAAATGAGGCCGCAAAAAGTACAGCGACACTCATCGCAAGGGTTATGGAGCTCAGTCCAGTGGCACAGTTTGTAGTGTGGAACCCACGGACGGGAAAGCAGGTGAGCACGTGGCTTGGCTTGAGAGGAATTCCATCTATGCCATGTTGTCCGACATGAACTCCATCGTGACCAACGGCTCTGCTACTTTTGTTATTTTCTGTTCAATCCCCCTCCATGAAGCTGTCGTAGGGAAAACGTATGCGTGAGTACAATATTATTCATGAATGGCGTCGTTCTCAACAGCCTATGTTTTGTGTTTGCTTGGAGGGAGACCTAGAAAACTTATGCCTCTCTTAATGAACGTTGCCTTTACCGTGTCAAGCATGCGATAAGCTGCGAAGCGTATAGGTAGTCCCAAATGAGTGTAATACTATATGATACCACTGAGGCGACCGTTAGGTTGTTGAACAACATTACTGAGCTGTCGTTACTGGGCGCACTTTCTGTGGCGCCGGAATTGAAGTAGTGGTGACAATGCAGCTATTAGGTGAACGGAAAACGATGTACCGCCTCACTATCTCTACAAATAGCTGAATCTAGCCACTTTCGACACGGCTGCCGCTATAATGGCTCTAATATGCAAACTCTTTTCTTATGGGACTCACAATAAAATCGACCCTGACAGCGCACGAACACTTAGCTGCTCGAGAGGCTCTGATAGATTTTTACGACACAGAATTGCACGAAATTTTAAAACGAGCACTTAGGGCAGCGAGCTCGCCGGCAACATAGACTGGATAACGACGAGAGATCCGATGGAGAGACTATTCCCTTGTGGTCGCGAAGCGAGCGTATGTCGTCTGACGCTACAGTATCCAGCGATGTAGACAAGTGATTGACAGCAGAACATGCTGAAATTAAAAAGAAACGAAAATACTTTTCTAGCAGCGGCGGGTTGAGGACGGGGGTTAGTACCTATGAATGTACTGGGGCCTATTAGCGCTGGAACGGCAAAGTTCATTCAGGACATGGCAAGCAGGCTGAAAGCAGTGTAAGGATTTTTAAGTTGGAACAATTACTACTTCTCGCAGTGTGTGCAGAGGCAATGTCGTTTCCATAATTAGGACAAAAAGTCATGCTACGACAACATTACTAAGCTTAACATAATACGTTCTAACTTCACAACCGTAAACTTAATACTCTGCCAAAAGTAAAAATAATCATAGTTAATTGTCGATTGGCGACGTGGAGCAGACTATTTGCATTGCATTGCATGCTTAAGGTTCTCGGTTATCTATAGTACTAGTAACCAAACATCAAAAACCTGGAGTTCTTAGTCGGTAACGCCGGCAGTCTTGCGGCGAGTCCGACACTGCTCGCCCACATCCAAAGGTGGTGTCCGTTCGTGCGTAATGCATTTCCCCTCTGTATAAAAAAAAGTTCTCGGTTAAGCAATGGCGTAAATAATAAACAGAGTAGACGTATAAGATACGTCATACAAACGTGTGGAATAGGTGAAGAATAAAAATATCTTGTGAATGAGGATAGATCGTGGGGGCTTGATTTTTGGTAGATTTGTATCGCCGCCTGGAACGGATGGCTCCCACTATTTTGTATACACTTCACGTTACTCGAATACCAGTTTATAAGAGTTCGCTATAAAACAATAATTATGATAATTCATTTATTATTTACACAAACGTTTTGACACAACATTTGCATCATGTTTTGATACTGTTTTGTATGTGTACCACCTGTATTGTGCTGCCAGGGGCGCAATTGAACATACGAATAAACGTCTTGTCACTTGTGGCGGCTGTTTTTTACAGCAACTATTTTTGCCTCACCATCTCCTCGAGGAATTTGGAGACGTCTTGGAAAAGAGAAGCGTTCTCGGACACACTAAAAAATCATACAGAATGAATTCCCTCTCATGAATGGAACTAAACCTGGACGCGGCCAAAGACAATCAAACCTCCGCTTTTAAACGGGGCCTCCAGAGCGTCTACAAAGTTCTTACCCTACCGGGCGAGGCGGTACTGCAGCTGATTAAAAATGGGAGCGTCGCGGAGGAAACAAATCACTTTGTGAAGCCTTTTAGCGACTACAGGTATTTTACCTTGACCCTAGCCGTTCGCCCAGGCTCCCTACACCCTGCTTGAAGACATTGGCGGTTGCGTCGTCTCGATCGAGACAGGCTACAATAGGCCATAGAGGGAAACGTCCCGCAGACAGCAGCAAATGAGCGTACGACGGCTAACATCGCGCAGATCGACTGAGAGTGTCCTGCGGGCGACGAGTGTCACCACAGCACGGAAAGAAGCAAGGCCAAACATTCTTCAGGGCACTGGTGGACCAACGAGATAGAGAGGAGGCCCGGCAAGCATAGAGCAGATGCAACCGGAACCACATAGTACGTGAATATCATCGTGGCGGCAAGGGACAATGTATAGAATGCAAAAGGCAACGGCTCTACATACTTCGCAATCATATTTTGTTTATTAAACACACTATTTATTGTGCGCATAGTGCGCCAGCGTATCATTAAAGCTGCACGTCTAATTGTTGGCGACGTAGAATTCTGCACGTTTTTGCAGTATATTTCTGGACCTCAAAGAGCTTATCATCGTCTTAATAATTCTGCAAATATTATTATCTGTTGCGAAAACCATGCTGCAGTAGCACACAAGCTAGTCCATTTGCGTATCATGTAATCAATTACGTCGTATGGAATCAATGCATGTTTATAGGTCTCTACCAACAAAAAAAATTTTCTACAAGAAGTAGTAGTCCACAGAGGTAGTAGTCTACAGAGGTAGTAAGTAGTGTCTACAGAGGTAAGTAGCCCACTGTGCCCGTGCATTTTTGCAATCGCGCAAAGTGCCAACGGTGATGGTCAAGCTGGACTTCTGAAACGCCTTCAATAGCGTCCGGAGAGACCATTTGCTTCGAGCCGTCAAGTCGTGGGCACCATTACTGTTTCATCAGACGAACCTGGCCTATGGTTCATAACCATCCCACCTGGTAATGCCCCACAGCGCTATGCTATCGCAGACAGGTCCTCGGCAGGGTGATCCCCTGGGTCCTCCACTTTTTTGCTTGTGTATCAAGAAATTGGTGGATTCACTGCAGTCCCCCCCTTAATGCCTGGTACTTGGATGACGGGGTTCTGGGCGGGGACCTCCCGACCGTACTTGACGACATACGGAAAGTTATCGAATTTGGTGCTATTAGCGGTCTGACATTGAACCCGGTCAAATGTGAAGTATATGTCACAGCTCACAACGAAGTTGAGCCATTAGATTTAACTAACCTTTTTGACTTACTTCCGGGCTGTCGCGTAGTGGACAAGGTTAACCTGGAGCTGCTAGGCGTCCCCTTGTTGCCGGAAGGCATTGCAAAGGCATTGGGCAGTCGAAGAGACAAACTTGACTTCGCGGCCCACTGCGGCTTATTCCTTCTTAGATCTTGTTTTTCAGCCACGAGGTTAACACACCTGCTTAGAGGTTGCAACCTGTTTTTAGCACGAGAGCTCTTACAGCCATTTAATGAACTTAGCTTAGACATTTTAGAGGTCATACAAAATCTTAAGTTGACCGCTGCGGCGAGGGAACAGGTCATGCTCCCGGTTTCTTTAGGCGGCCTAGGTGTGCCCGACGCGGTCATGATGGCAGGATCTGCAATCGTGTCAGCATTGACCCAGGCGGTGGACAGGGTTAAAGCCTTATTGGACAGTAATGGGTGGGACGCCTATAACGGTGAACTTCAAAGACTGGCCGACGAATTGTCGTTGTTATTTGATTCTCCTTCTGACGATATGGCTAACCAGGGCAATTGGACAACCCCTCTACAAGAAAAGCGACTAGCAAACCTGATTAATAGAGCACCTTCTGTTGCTGATAGAGCCAGGCTCCGAGCTGTTAGTAGTCAAGGGGCTGGGGCTTGGCTACACGCCCTACCATGTCCGCGAATCTCGGTTGGACGACGAGACCACGCTCATAAGCGCAGGGCTGCGGCTTGGTGTTGACCTAGTCGTGCCCCACTGGTGTCGTTGTGGTGATTTTGTGGACGCGTTAGCCTATCATGGCCAGTCATGCGCTTTAAGTGCAGGCCGACGAGCACTTCACTCCGCTTTAAATGACACCTTTAGTCGCGCACTTCGATCTGCCGGCTTCCCATGTGTTCTAGAGCCCCCGGGTCTATTGAGGGACGACGGAAAACGACCTGACGGCCTGACTTTGACACCCTTTGAGCGTGGCCGTATGCTTGTTTGGGACGCAACTGTAACCGACTCATTAGCCCCGTCGATGGGCGGTGCAGGTGCGGACCGAGCAGGTCATGCTTCCAGGTTAGCTGAGGCTAACAAATGCAGAACATATTCCAGTGTGGATTATCCGCACGAATTGTGTCCGTTGGCGTTCGAGACTATGGGAACTGCAGGTCCCCTTACGCTCAAACTGATTCAGCGCGTCGGTAGAAGCCTCAATCTTTCGACAGGAGACTCGAGAGCATCCCATATCCTGCGTCAGAGGCTGTCGCTCGACATTCAACGTGGAAATGCAGCGTCTGTTCGGGGCACGTTGTTGAACTGGGCTAACCCTGGGTTAGAGAAGCTGTAATCACACGTTCGCGCGGAGACAATTGTCCACTCCAAAGTGCTAACATAGCGGAGCTATATAAATAAATCAGTATTTAATAATAAAGTTTCTATAAGATGCTGATTTTAAGCTAGCAAAGGCATACTAATATATGTAAAATTTGCAATTTGAGTGACAATTCTATTAAGGACATTACTTGTGTGTAAGTAGCGAGCTACACTACTTATATTAATGCTAGTTTCTTTAAGTGGTGAAACTAATCTAAGAGATGTTAATTGTTGTTATTATTGCTGTCCTACATGTTGTTATTTCTATTGCTAGTGGTACCACCGTAGTTGGGACTGTTGTAATTGTTGTTACTGTCCCTGTGGCTGTTATTATGGTATTCTTATTGTTGTCGTTGCTACCAATTATTTATTGTTACTGCTGTTGTTGTCGTTGGAGCGGTAATTACAGTAGTAACGACTGCCAGTCGCAGTAACCGCCATAGACTTTACAGTGTTCTTTTCTGTTTCTACATTTGACATACCCATTTGTTGTACTTTCGGCCATGCATTTTTGTTCAGCTTGCAGACAAAGTACATTCGATAAAACTATGACGGTAACAGCAATAAAAACAGCAAATATACGCATTTGTCGTACGCATTCTGACTTCATCGGCTGTTGCCTCACTTTATTTCTAGCATTTTCTTTTAAATTCTCGAGGCAGTCTTTCACTGTTTCTGCTGCTGCCAGTGCTACAGCTACGGTTACCCCCAAAGGGTGGCCCCGGGGGGTGAGCAGTCCCGCATCAGGCCGCGTATCCGGCAGGCCTTTGTAGTTCAGTTGTCGCAGGTTCGATCGAGCCACAAAGAATTGCCACCCAGTATCCGAGTTGGTTGAATTCCCGCACGTTCTTCGTCCCGATTGGTGGTGGGCCCCCAAGCACGAGAGGATGTGAAAGGTGTTAGAGAAAACGTGTTACAAGCTGCTAGGTAGGCGGACACGCGTATCCAACCGTATCTAGACGTGTCTACCTACTCGGCCGCTTAAACTATTGTTCGGCTAGGCGTAACGGGGCCGGAGGGTGATACCTTGGTCGGCCCGTAGCATCTCCGCAAAGGGGCACGTTTTTACGTATCTTTGTTAGCTTTTGCGTAATTCTCTTTCCCGATTTACTTGCGCCTCTTTGTACTTCTTCGTCTAAAGCGCGTAACATTCAACCTGACGTCGTTGTCGTTTGTCTGGCATTCCTAATGCATAGTAGCTGTTCCTTTCCTTACCTGCCGCAGGTAAGGAATCTGCAATCAGTTCTGTTGGTTTTACTACCGCTACTACTACTACTACCACTCGCAGTATGTGGGTTATATGCAAAGCTGAAGACTCGGCCTTCGTTGCGTCTCAGGAAACATTTACAAGAGACAAAATTGCTAAAAATAATGTGAAAAGTCACATATAAGAGGGGAAAAGAAAAAACATCAGGACTGGTAGCGCACGGCCAGAGAGAACAAACCGGACGTATGCACCACGGTACATCAGCAGTGCTTTCCTTGCAAACAATGCATGATTCAAGCATACATTTTAGCAAACATCCGCCCTGAGATGATATCTTTTTATATTGGACTAAGTTGTGTTAAAAGAGTTGAAGAGAAAGCCATAAAGAATCATGAAGGATGAAAGCAAGGAAAGCTACCCCTTGAAGAGCGTTGTAGAGTTTCAGTTCAGTGAGAACGTTTTGGTCATATCGTTTTGAATTGAAACGGCGAATGGTTTTCGAACTTAACAAAAAACGAGGGATCGTTGTGACCGTTTATTAGACTCCCACACGGATGTGTGCCCAATTCGATTGTCCACTGCGTCTTAACGACAAAATTGTTTAACGGAAGAAAGGAAGCTCTTGCCTTAACTGCTTCTTCCTGTCGAAGCCTCTGGGCGCGCGATAGTGCGAAGACGATGATAACTTCTCGCTGCCTTCATGATGGTTTTGCCCCGACTGCCGTACATGCTTACATTTATCTATCTCTGTATGAAGAAACGCTCGTTTGGAAGTCTGCAACAACCAAGGATTTTAATACAAAATATGATTAAAGATTGCCGATCTAGACAACTACTGATTATGCAACTTACATGTGTTATTTCAGCCACTTCGCCACATCTAATATTTCGCCTTACTCGTGTCTCAATGTATTCATGCTGTTACAAATCAGCAACGACCCTCTATGTAGGACCATTAAACGTTGAGTGCAAAAAACGTAACTCTTAGGTAACATTATGCCGGATCCACAGATTGAAGAAATCTAATCGGAATGTTTACCTAACGGAATAGTCAGCAAGTAAAACGTCAGAAAAGATAAACAAACAATAGAAAAACAACGAAGCTGAATAAAGACACAACAAAAAAAAGACAGATCCTGTGAGATGTATTTTTATTTTTTGCTTCCAACGCCTCAGAAAATTGCCATTGTGCTTACAAAATACACATATTCACTAAAATGCGTATAGGAATTATTAACGGGGACCATTTTTGTATCGGAACGACGTTAGTTTAATTCGTGTTATGGCTACCGTAGGCCGTTGTCCCTGCTACCGATGACAGATTCCAATAGAGTTATTTTTTGCTCGTTTTAGCATTGGCCACTCTATCGATCCCCAGAGATAGCATCGATGTGAGTCATATGTCATGCTGCAGCGTTGTGTCCTGGTGCTCCATCGTGCTGGAACCATGTACTCGAGCGAAATACTTTCTAAAATATCTATCACCGGGTCCGAGGCAGCCGTCTCATGCGGTACTTCGTTGTTTTGTTTTGTCTATTCAAGTCGTCTCTCCCTTTGTTCAAATTTATAAAAAAAACCTTGGCAGCTGATGGAGTTTTGGATCAACCTAGAGTCCATTACCTATTATTATTACTATTATTATGATGATGATGATGATGATGATTATTATTATTATTATTATTATTATTATTATTATTATTATTATTATTATTATTATTATTATTATTGTTTATTATTATTGTACGCCTAAACTGGCCTGTATTCTAGCATTAAATTCCGGTGAGAAAGATCATTTGAGCACCTTCGCTAAGCGTTCGTGGCTTGAGTGTCTTCTACGTTCTATTCCTTATACTTCAGAGGAGACGGAGTCCTATCCCTCCCACTCGAGTCGACCTCTTCAAGGCTCTCCCGCAAATTCTTCAGTGGACAACCCTGATGCTTTATCAACGTCTCCTTATTACGTGCATTCTCGTGGGCGTGTGTTGTGTGTCAGATCCCTAAAGAGCTTACAGATACCTCTAGAGTCTAAGAGTCAACATAGGCTAGCGGAATTTTGCGCACTTTGTATTTTCTTTTGTGTTTTCATATATATATATATATATATATATATATATATATATATATATATATATATATATATATATATATATATATATATATATATATATATATATATATATTTATATATATATATATATATATATGTGTGTGCAAACACAAAATTAATACATATACGAGCGCGGATCGAAAAGTTATGATATAATTTTTAAAAAAAATATTTTTTAATTTAATCTTTCAGAAAGTTTTTGTTGCTTTCAAAATAGCTCCAACCGGCTGCAATGCGCTTGTGCCACATTCGTTCCTACTTATTAAAACATTTGTTTGTTTCGCTGCACTACTTCTCTCGTCGGAAGCGTGAAGAAGATAGAGCAACATGAAGAAACATTTTTGAAATGTATATTATACTCAATTTGAGTGAAATAAACATAATTGTAATATATATATATATATATATATATATATATATATATATATATATATACATATATATATATATATATATATATATATTATAAAATCTTAAAAAAAAAAAAAATTCAACCATTTGTTGCTCCTGTAAATTTCTCTTAATCCCCTCTATATTCTCGAAGCGTTGTCCCTTTAACTTTTTTCCTTGATGACAACAGAAAAAATCATACAATAATCTGAAATCAGTCACGATGTGTGCACCGGGGCGTTGTCTGATAGATTTAAGAGTTGTTTACCCAGAATTCAGACTTCTTGCGTGGGACGTTCTCGCGCAATCTTCTCTAATTTTCGCAAGAATATTCCTTACTGTCTATGAAACCAAATACTTGTAAAGGATGATTTTTTTTAGTTGAAAAAGAGTCAAAATAGCTTGGTGTTGGATCTGTTCTCTCGATTGACTTTATTCTTTGAAGCACCACTGGGAGAGTTGGGCTTTAGTCACGATGTCGTAACCATAGACCAATGATTTGTCCTGTAATCACTCTCTAAAGCAATCCATGGTCTTCTACTACCGTCGAAGGTTCCAGATACAACCGCCGACTGGCAATAATTTGCTGGAAATTCAACATTTATGAAACAAACATCGCTGTCAGTAACCTGACGCTTAAAATCTTAGTCAATGCTGTTGCAACCGATCCATGTGATATCCCTAATTTCTCGGCTGTCTCCCTGGCAGTTTTTCGGCAATTGTTGAGTATAATATCAGAAACTCTTCCAATGTTCTGCTATTGACGTCGAAGGCCTTCCCGAACGAGGGTCATCTTCGGTCTCTTTATGTCCGTCGCGCAGTCGATGGTACTACGTATACACGGTGTTTCGGGACGCTATTTGGTTACTACAAGCAATTCGTAGGATTTCCACCACGCCCACATTTTATACAAATTCATTTTTCTCCTATGTTCTGCTTCTTAAAACTTGCCGAACCTTGTTTTCTCCACTTCTTTCAGTCAAACGCAAACAATAAATGCCATCACCCATTGAAGGATCTTCTAGCACATGAATGGATCTTCAAAGCAAAACAGACCAAAAAACGTTGGTGGTTTCGGTTTAATTTCTAAAATTTAATGTACTGGAACCTGCTGATTCTTTCTCACATCTACATACAAATACAATTATTGAAAAATATATATACATAATGCACAATTTATTACGTAATCTAAGGGAAGGGTGAACGCGATGTGAGATGCGAAGAACACGTTGCTTGTCGAGAACGATGCCACTATTCCTTTGTATCCTTTTTTCCTCGGGAAGACATCGCTACCTAGTTTAATAGCTCAGCTATTTCTAAATGGGCAGAAACGGTTGCCACAATCCTATGCGATAGCTGAATGCAAAGCTATTACTAAACCTATAACGAATATGCAAAAATTCCTCCGCGCACACAGGGCGCCTCTGATAATCTGTGTCTCGGACAAAGGTTTCTCTTGGCAACGGCCGTTGATAGCGTCATGCTACGAGCAGGCCCGCTGTGGCAGCTTATATCCATACGGATTACATGCCGGCGGCTCCTGGATAAAACACAGGAAGGAGTTAAACACAGCTGCGAGTACCTCTGCAGCCCAAGTATGAGCCCGGCAAATCCCGTGGGTCCTGGAGACTGCAGTCAGTCAAGACGACTGTTCATGCCCGACATCAGACAAGCGTTATATGGAACAAAATATGGGCGACGACCTAGACGGGGCAGTCGGGTTATTGGACTCTACTTTATTAACCGACATGTAAGGACGTGGTTCAAAAGGTGGGGAAGATCATTTTCCGACCCGCTGAGCCAATTTCTTACAGGCCACGGAACTTTTAGAGATTATTTGCGCCATATTGGACGGGCTCTATCATCAATATGCATTCTCTGTGACTCGAGGAAGAGAAGACGACGTCTCAAACATACGTTTGAAATATGCACGGCGTTCACCGCAGTCAGGGGCAGCTGGAACAGCTCTTCAGATGAGAACTAGCTGTAACGTACGAGCAGATGGCGCAGGCAGTCTCAACCGACGCTCTGGAAAGCTGGGGCAGAGCAGGGATTAAGGCAATATAGAGGATCGGTACCAGTTCCTTGCCTAGTGCCGAAGTACCAACAACATTAGCATCGGGACCCGCCCTGCCCGTCCAGGGTGTGCGTAAAAGTAGCTTTCCCTCTTACCCTAAAAAAAAGCACGAATAAATGGTTGTAAGCTTATTTATGCAATCAAAACGACGATGACAACGACGACAACAACAACAACAACAATGCAAGATAAAAACGTCCGATTACTCCTACTCTCTGATGCTGTACGCCGGCCAACAGTTGAAACTGTATACTTTTTGTGTGCTCGCCGCTACCTAGTGGCGGCAGTAAAAGCACACAGTAATTGCGCTAGAGTTCCAGCTCGCCAGGAGGCCAGACGTTTCCTGACTGTCCCTTTGTGTGTCTGTTTGTCTTGACCTCAAACACTCTATGGGAGAGAACAAACGCTACGTGATACCAACTGCAGAGGCGTATGCTTTGCATGCTTTCCAGTGTGAAAAACGAAAATGATATTATCGATAGCATCGGCCGCGGTGCGAAGGTAACGTCATGAGATACTTTTCTTGGCGCTGCGGTTGTAGTTGCTGTTGCTGTTGTTGTTGTCGTCGCCGCCGCCGCTCTTACGCCTCTGCTCACGTGCGTGGCTGGGTCTCTACTGAACATGACTTTGGCCTGACTCAGTTAGACGGTGAAGTAGAAACAGTGTGGTGAAAACAACGAAGAGAAGGAGGACGAAGAGGAAGTCAAAGGAGAAGAAGAATATGATGATGATGATGAGGTGTTGAAAGATCAGCCAGACCGCGCTGGCTTGACCGCTGAACTGGACCGCTTAGGCACGTCGTCGGAGTTAAGCCCGTCTGGCGAGTGACGGCCAGGCGTCTGACAAAGTCAAACAACAATGCGAACGCGGCGAAGTCCGCCACGCCATCAAAGACGACGATGACGACGGCGTCGGCGTCGGCGACGACGACGGCGGGAGTGGCGATAGCGTTACGCCGTCTGACAGCGGGAACCGCGTGCAGCCCTTTCGAAGGAAAGGGAAGGCCACCCAGGCTGCAGGGTGCCTCTGTATAGCCAATGATGTGCTTGGCCATCTGCTTGCTTGGTGGTGGTGGTTCGTTGTCGTTCGATCCGTTGGCCGATGGGTGGTGGGTGAGCTAGCGAGTGCGGGGCGAGGGGGGGGGGCTGGTGGGGTACGGGGGTGAAGTGAAGCCACGAAGCCCAATTCCCTGGACCGGGCCGGCTAGTGTTCTTCACCAACGGATGTGGTAACGTGCTTTCTAGGTGGCGGCGGGCAAAACCCCGACCACCACCGAAAAAGTGGTGGTCGGGGCCACCACCACCACCTTCACCTCCAAACGGCCGACGCGAATGAACAGGGAGGCAGAGCGATACAGCAAAACGCGAACAGCCGAACGGATACACCGACAGACAGGCAGACAAACGAACGGGCACGGGCCTTCGTCCGAGATGAGACGGCCTGAGTGTTTGATGGCATGGCCCGACTCTGTCGGTCGCTTGGTCAGGCCTGCGCCTACGCTACAGCTACCATCACTGCCGCGGCGGTGGCGGCGGCGCCACGCATGCGCTGAGTCTCTCCTCGGGAGGAGGGCGGAGGTGGCGGGGGCACAACGCAGGAAAGGAACCATGCAGCCAGCAGCAGCAGCAGCGGCGGTAACGCACCACCTCGCTCAAAAGCCACACCAGCCAGCCATAGGGGCACAATACAGTACAGCAGCCCTAGCAGCGGCAGCGGCAGAAGCAGCAGCCAACAGTAACAACGAACAACGCCGCCGTACAAACTCCGTTGCCCTGCAATGTGTCTAGTGTTTACCATAGCTACTGCTACAGTAGTTGTCACAAACTGCTGCTGCTGCTAACTAGTTCCTCTACTACAGGTCGTAATAGTAGTAGTAGTAGTAGTAGAAGTAATAGTAATAGTAGTAGAAGTAATAGCAATAGTAGCAGTAGTAGTTGTTGTTGTGGTTATCGAATTCTTCTTCTTGTTACGCTGGCTCAGTGGCTAATAGTGATGATGGTGGTTGTGGTGGAGGTGGTGGTCCTGCCGCACCTGTCGAACGGCTGGCAATATTCGACAGACTGAGAGGAAGAACGGTTAAAGGAAGAAACCGGCCAAGAAGGAAAAGTAGTAGACGAAGAAGAAACCACAGCTTCGCGGCACCGTCGTCGCCACCACCACGTCGCACATAACGTCGTTAGGTGGGTTCTACAACTACGAAGAACGTGCAAAGAACAACAGTAACAACAACAATGCCAACGACAACAACATCAACAACAACAACGAGACCAACAGTAACAACAACAACAACAGGAGCAACAACCATAACAACAGCAGCACCACCAGTGATAGTCGCAACATAACAACGTTGTGAGTGTAGCAACAACTGCAGTATCAGTAGTAATATCTTATCCGTGGCTACGGTGACACGAGCAAAACCCTACCCGTCCGTCCGACGGTTCGTCCGCTGACGACCAACAAGCATGGCCTCTACCACCGCCACCACCAACAACAACAGCAAAAACAACAACACGTAATCACAATGACACTGATATCGACGGTGATGCATACCACAATGGTAATTAGAACGTAGCTTCGACCCCCGTCATGTCTCCTATAGCTCCCCTATAGTTCCCCTCTCACTCTCACTCTCTCCCTCTGCGTCTATCACTCTTGACCCTTCTGTGTATGCATGGGTATGCATCTGTACGCTGACGGGACATCGAACATGAATTGTCCGTTGCGTTACCTGCGTTCTAAACAACGAAGGCGCCGATCGCTTCCGTCGTGAAGGTGTTGAGGTGCATTGTTGCCGCGTGTTGGCGAGTTGTTGATACGTGATTGATGTGCGGGCATAACTCAGAGCGCCTTTCCTTCGAAGTCCTTCTCAGCGGCCGACGAACGATCAAGATACAGTGATGATGATCATGCGTTTTGGAACTGTGTATCGGAAGGAGTAATGTGAAGTGCTGTTGCTCTGTCACAGGAATGCGTAGAGTGAGTTAGATGACAAGGAAGATAGATAGCTCAATAGACAGATATATATAGATAAACAGATACATAGATAGGCAGGTAGATAGACAAAGATATAGTATATATAGATATATTTACCGAGGAAAGGAGAGTTATGCAGAGATAGACAGAGAGAGAGTCCGGGACATAAACATAACTTTAGCTTTCGAACGCTGTGTGTTTGTGTGCTGCGTCTCTGCGTATGGGCGTCTGGGCGCGTCGTGTGACTTTGTTTGTGCGTGTTTGAACCTGTGGGGGTTGTGTCTGTCGGCAGTGTACGTCGTGTGCGAGGCACGCTAGTGGGGGTGCACGCTGTCTGCACGCCAGGGGCGGCGAAGCGTGCTTGTGGCCAGCAAGCAAAACGTGTGATGATAGCTAGACAAGGTTTCGTTTGCGCACTCGACAACGGAATAACGTCATACGGCAGTTAGGCGGTAGCCTGCCTCTCGGAGGTGGTGGTCTCGCGAAGACAGGTAGGAACGCAGGTAGACACGCAGCCAGACAAACCGTCGACTTTGTCACGCTGTAGTCGCGGCCTTCGTAGCAACTTCTTGTTTGCTCGGAGACGGCAACGGCGACGATGGTGGCACGCATGTGCCGACGACACGATCGACCGAGCGCCATGTGAAGTCGCCCCCCGCCACGTGAAGTCGCCCCCCGCCACGTTCCACCCGTTACCCTTCACGCATACATACTACGTGCACCCACCTACCCACCTAACCAGCCAGCCAGTGACAGCGCCTCAATCATCATCATCATCATCATAATCCTCATTATCAGAATCACAGACAGTGTGATCAGTTTCACCACCACCACGACCGCTAGTGTCATCTTCATCCATATCACCATCATCATAATGAGACCCTATGCGGCTCATTCGTAGGCTGCAACATCGTAGGTATATATATTCATGGAGGAGTTGGCTGTCACAGATACCGACCACTTTCCGACCACTGATATTGGCGGCGAAGCCGCTGCTGCTGCTGCCGCCGCCATCATCATCACCACTGCCGGCCCCGCCTAGATCCGAGTTTGCTTTGACCCGAAAGACGAGGCAAAAAGGGCTCCAAAGTTTGTCGATGCTTGAAAGCATTGACTTGCTTTACTCTTGCAACCCACGAATAAGAAGAAGAAGACGAAGAAGGAGAGAAGTTCCAAAGGGAGTTTCAGTTTTCTGTGTTGGTGCCTGTAACATGCACTTAGTTGGCCACGACGACGATGCCAATAGCAACAATAACAACAACAACAACAGCAACACCACCAGCAAAAACAAGAACAATGACAACGACGACAACGAGAAGCACAAGGAGAAAACCTTCGAGTGGACCCCAAAGTTTTCGTGCTTTGTAACTCAGGTGTAACATATTGCCTGTCATCAGTAAGATCAAAAGCAGCGACCTCAAGAGTAACAAAAACACGACAACAGCAAATTCGTAGTGAGGCGATACGAACCTACAACGACGACAACAACGGAAGATACACGTACTTCAACTGCTACGTCTGTGCACACTACAATTACTGCAACTGATTCCACCACCATTGCGAGCAGAGCAGAAGCAATTACAGCATCTTACAAGGCAGCAGCAGATCTCAAAAACAAGATCCAACACAGCAACGGCTGCCGCCTCGCCAGCATTGACAGCATGCCGCTATAGCCACAGCTGCTTTGACATATGTTCATCGTCTTTCTGGAAGGCACGCAAGCAAGAACATATCTGAAGTGCTTTCCGTCCAGCCACGACGTCACGGCTGGCCATTGTGGTTGGCGAACGCGCTGGGGTAACGATCACGTGCAACGGCACGCGCATCTAATAGGGCGAGTAGAGCATGAAGATGTGCACCAAAAAGCAAAGGATTACGGACGGCCTTGATGTTTGGCGATACTTCGTAGGTAGATGAGGGTAGGGCGCGAAGTAGTGGGAAGATCGGACCTACATTGTTCCGCTGGTGGTCCATGAGGTAGATCAGTGAGGTGACGGCACGCATCACTGAAGACGGCAAATCACCAACCACGACCCCGAGAGCGACCCTACGTTGCAGCATCGTCATCATCACCATCATCATCATCATCATTACCCGCAGAGGTCCACAATCGTGTGTGACTATTGATTCGTGCTCTGCAGCCGTGCCAAGGTAGATCCAACAAGTGTGACCGATGGCCTCTTCGGCAAGTTCGGCGAAGTTCATCGAAAGCCGCAGCAACAACAGCAGCAGCAGCAGCAATAGCAACAACAATAACAGCAGCAGCAACAACAACAACAACCGCTGGGACAACAGTAGCGCCAGAAGCGCAGACAGGAGATCGATGAGCAGTTGACGCCGCTGACGATGCCGCGAGCCTGGCTTATTGGACAACGACGACGGCAGCAACAACAACAACAACAACCACGGCATTGGTACTAAGATTGTCATCAAACAAAGACGTGTCACGTGCTTGTCACGTTGTCACTCTGTGTGTCGACACTGTAGCAGTCGTTGTCGTCGTCGGCAGCGGCTGCGCGGGTGGCCCGAACACCGTCACTCGTGATCGTGACGAGTGTGGAGGGGTTGCCTGCAGACTTCGTCCGCAATCACACCGCCTCCTTGTCATACCACGATGGTCATCACAATGAAAGCATAAGAGAGAGAGAGAGAGAGGTCTTCTTGCGGATTAAGCTCGCTCGCGACTGAGCCCAAACGACAGACGAAGTACTTAGAGCATCTTACGGCTAGGACGACGATAATAACAACAGCAACAACAGCAACAGCAACAACAGCAACAACAACAACAGCAACAACAACAACTATAACAACAACAGAGCCGACCACGACGGTCGCGGAGGGTCGTCGTCGTGGTCTGAGCGCTGAACAAACTCCTGCACGATGCACGCAGCCCGTGGTCTGGTGGACGCCGAGAACCGGGTCGTGCTGAATGTCGGTGGCATCCGGTTTGAGACGTACAAGCAGACGCTGAAGAAAATACCGGCCACACGGCTGTCGCGCCTCACCGAGGCGCTCGGCAACTACGACCCGCTGCTCAACGAGTTCTTCTTTGATCGGCATCCGGGCGTGTTTGCGCAGATACTCAACTACTACCGGACGGGAAAGCTTCACTACCCCACCAACGTGTGCGGGCCATTGTTTGAAGACGAACTTGAATATTGGGGCCTCGATCCTAATCAGGTGAGACGATCGTCTGTGTGTGTGTGTATATATATATATATATATATACATCTGTATTAGATATGATCAATGCAATCATGCATAGACGTATCATGCGTCTAGAAAAAAATAATGCGCACAAACCAGCAGCGATGAAGTTTGACGCGCCTTCTGACGAAGTACCTCTTTATCTGGACTGTTGTATAGGGGCATTCGTTTGGACTGACTGAGTCGTTAGACATGCCGTTTCATAGACATGTCGTTTCCAGATTAAACGGCTATCGATCTGTAGATCAAATACCAAGGTCTCTAGTCATGTCTCTTTTTCGACTTGCTCACTATTTTGGCAGCAGTTTCCGTTAGGTGTCCCAACTGGACAAAAGTAATGTATCGCGCTCCAATTCGCGGTACCAGTAATGAATGCCCCATGGCCTTCAAGCCTTTGCAAACGATTGTCTGGCACACGTTTAGTTGAGCAGCGATTTCTTCTGGTGTTTGCACGTCATCTACGTTCAACAAAACTTGCAATTCGGTGTCGTCAAACTTTTTTGGGCGCTTTTTCGCGTGGTTCGTCGTTCAGTTCAATATTACCACTGTTTTAAAACCACTCAAAACACTGTGATCTGCTGAAAGCATTCCTGCGTAAGCTTCGCCACGCATTCCATGAGCTTTGATTGCAGATATTTGCAAATAATAACAGAAAATGGGACTCCGTCGCAAATCGGTGATTTTTGGCACAAAGTTTGACATGGTAAACGCTCTCGAAATTATTCTTATATATATTATAATTGAATATTTCGTAGGAAATACGTTGGCGAGACTTTGCTCGTGGAACAATGAGCCAGACACTCCAACAACAGATCGCCGTCATTGCCGGCTGCTAGTTACATCGATAGGCAGCGCCCTCTGTCCACCGAATCCGGTTTCATATGCATAACCCTGGTGTATATTATTTGTGTACGAGGGCATCATCGGATTCCTTGAGATGGCAAATGCTACTAAAGGGAATGTTCCGTCTGACTGGCCTGATGGAAGTCACACGGCCAGCGGTCAAACAAGTCCATCTAGATAACATGATGATGAACATGGCGACACGTGCGCCACGCCACACCGCATACGAGCGTAGCGCGTTGTTTTAACCCGGTTAGTATTCCTTCTAAAGCTGTTAGCCAGTAGTATCACGCAATGCTTAATAATACCCCCCCCCCCCCCCCCTGCCCCTGCCCTTATAAGCTAATCAGAATTTTGCCTGCAGAAGCGAACGTACTAGTGGAATAGTCACGTCGAAAGCACGAGTTTGCTTCTTACGTCGCTCAGCTTGACTCCTATATATATATATATATATATATATATATATATATACACCCGCACAATGCTCAGTCCGCCTAAGTAACCGCTTGTGCGTGAGCGTGTGTAATACTTCCGGCCACATAACTAGTTCCCTCCTCGATGTCATCAGCCCACTTAGCCAGTTAGGACAGCCTGATTAAATAAGCGCGCCGCCTCACATCACCGTCGTGATGCAAGCTGCAGCCAGCGAGCCAGCCAGCCAGTACCGCTGTGCTGTCGCTTCGAGTCGGCCTTTTACTCAAACAGACGACCGTGAGCGATACGGTGCCCGCTTGATGCTTTACTTCAGTCCCCACGCCCCCCGCCGCCCATTTAATGTTATTTCGGACGTTTTGTGAATATCTCCCCCTTTCCCCGCTCTCTCTCCGCGCTCGCTATCTCTCGCCGTCTATCGCTCGCTGCTTCCTCGACTTTCCTCGGATTCTCTCCCACTTTCTTCTGGCGTTTTCCTGCCGACCTTTCGTTATGCGTTCGGTTGTATATCCATCATCCGCTTTCGCTCTAGTTTGGTAAGCACTAGTCGTAATCGTTGTTGTCGTTGTCGTCGCCATCGTCGATGTCGTTGTACTCGTCGTCGTCGTCGTCGTAGTGGGAGCCAGACGACATCACTAATTCACTTTAAGAAGAGTTGCAGAGAAGTCGCTGAGTTACTGCGACCACGGCAACTTCTGCTGCGGCCGTTGGTGATCTTGATGCAACCACTTCTGGTTCGTGCGTTGCTTCCTCCATTCGTCTGTCCGTTCTTCCGTCCATTGTTCCTATTCCTTGATCCTACCCTGTTAGATTTCCGCCGGAGAAACTGAATTTGGTGCGCATCTTTCGAGTTTTTAGAGAAGGGTAGAGCAATTGACAAGAGAGTTTTTCTCGCCCCACGACGGCCTCACTCGTTTCCTCACCCACGCGGCAAAAACCAAGCCAAGAGCAAGCATTTGTTTTGTCTCTACCCCCGGCAGCTAATGATCGAAACGTCCTAACTACGTTTGGGTCAGTATGTTACAAACGTTTCATAGAAAACTTTTAAACGACACAAGCAACACAACATGCCCATGGAGCTTTTCGTGAACGTTCCACAATAATCGGAAGTTGCGGGAACATATGTGTAAAACAAGCTCTTTGCCGATTGCAATAAGCTCTTTGTCGGACCCATCTTGCGGTTACAGCAGAGGCAGCAGCAGCAGAATATTGACATCTGTTACCTCATTGGCGCCACCTCGTCGCACGGCATACAGAAGGGCAATCAGGCAGATAGCCAGCCGTGCTACACTGCGAAAAGGGGCGAGGTGGCTGGATGAGAAGAAATGTCCTCCATTAGGAAGAGGACATCGCACAAGCGCATTTTCTGCAGACCTTCGAGCCATCCGAGCGAGACGCACGACTCGAGTGTGTCTTTGTGACCCCTCACTGATCGTCCCTGCTCGTCGTGACTTTAACTTAGAGTTGTAGCCAGAAAGGGATGACCAGTCGAGCGTCGATCGTAACGTGTGGCTACCACACAATAGCAAAACTTGCAACGTGGCGAGGTCCAACGTGGCGGAGAGTGTTACCACAATTAGCCTGACTACTAGCCCTAACAATAGCCTGTCGCGATTCGAAGTGTCTCGGCAAACGGAGGCGCATTGTACGTGCACGTATGTCGTCCACATATCTATCGATCTGCGTGTATATAATCTCTGTGTGTTTATTTACTCAAGCGATTTGTATACACGATTCGAGGTTATACTATGTATGCGCGGTTCCCTGTTTGGGATAGGCGGTTTGTAGAGGAAGTGGTTGAAGTGGTGGCGGCGGCGGTGGTGGTGATAACGGTGGTGATTGAAGGCTCTTCGAAAAGTATTCAAGCAGGACGTCGTCCTATTGGTGGCGGATGAATGCGTTGGCTGCTGTCTGGTCTCGTTGCCAGAGCTATGCAGGCCAGGCCCCTGTGCGGATAAAGCAGTCGCCCGACCCAGCTCGACCACTGCCGGGCACGATTTTCAGTTCAGACGTTGGTGATGACATGACGACGGGGTCAATGATGACAATCCTAATAAACCCACGTCAAATTATTAATCGTCCCCTGAAAGGAAGGCTTGACCTCGGCTTCAACGCCGACAGCTTTTAATTGTGTCAAGGGTACATTGTCATCATCAGCAGCGAGGTCGAATCGCGCATCCACACACGAAAAATTGAGCTTTGCTCACAGCATATGGACTAGAAGCCCGCAGCAGCTGCAGGCCGGAACCACTCGCGCGTTGTTTTGACAAGTATTGCCTGCAGTATACATTGTTCCGTGTCGAGCTGGTGCTTTTATATTAATAGCAACAGCTATAACAGGCACATGAATCGAGGCATACTTTGCTATGTCATGAAGGGAAATCGTTGTCAATTTGATTCCTTATGATTATTGTTAATATAAACAGCTAAAAAAATAGAAATATATTTGTTTAACCATATGTGTTTTTTTCTATTTTATAACGGGGTGTAAACAATTGTCCCCTAGCAAACGCGACGACAAACTACATCAGCCCTAGGTCCACGCCTAGTGTCGACCACCTGGACAAGGTGCCAAGCACCGCCGTGGCGTCACCACGCATATCCATATTGCATATCCAGTGACAGTCGTTGCGGGAAAAATTCACCAGACGCATACTTCCGACACTTATTTCATTCCGCCTGCGAAATAGCATAACCAGTACGGGTACGCCGTGACTGACTATTGAAAATGCTAAAGAGTTAGTCATGGTAGCGTCCCAGACGAGTGTCTCCCACTATCAAAGGCTGTTAGGGTCATCCCATCAGGTCGACGGGAGTCGTTTGTATGCAAGCCTGCGGGTTCGAGAACACAAGGGTAGTACACATATATATATATATATATATATATATATATATATATATATTTCGACGTGTGACTAAAGTTGACGCGTCTCCTGATAACTTGGCTTAGACAGATACAACATTGAAATTGTAAAATGTGCGAAACCCCTTATAGCACACCCTCCGCTATCCGTCTTCAAACGAATGAGATTGTCTCTCTGCCGGCCTTCAATTGAAGTCTTTTACGCGTTAGAGGACTTTACTATACCTAACGTATTCAAGACAGCTACCCTGTGCCCGGCGCACCAAGGTGGTTCCTACTCCGGTCCCAAGAATAGGGGGCCCTTACCATAGGTATCCCTGATCGCTTTTTTTCTGATCGTTGTACTGTGCAAACTAAATGACCTTGTCATTTCCGCTGCCATTTATAACAATGCAAACAAACAAGACCTAATAACGCACGACAAATTTGCTTACCGCCCCTGAAGAAGGTCCGCATTTCAACTACTGGAAATGCGGTAGCTGCGCTCACGAGACGGGGATTACCCAAAAAGGCCATATTCCTAGCCTAGGCATTATCCGTCAGCACGTATGCAGCCCTCCATTTTAGTCATATGGTTTTGCATTTTTTTATTTATATATATATAAACATATAAATGCTAGATATACCATCGCATACGTTTATTTTAAATACGCCTTTGGAACAGTAATTCTCGCCAAGCTGCCCAACTATAAAGTTGGCCATTGGCTGATTCTTGGGGATTTTTTAGTTGGACGGACGTTTAGAGTGAGCGTTAATGTCGCGTACTTAATACAGCCACTGCAGATTCAGGATGCCCACAGTGGTAAGTTTCAGGGTCACTCATATTTATATTGTATAAAATCACCCAACACTGGCGTTTTCTAAAGTATGCTGATGATCTACAGATATGCGGAACGGTCGATAAACTCGCAGAGCAACGAAAATTCCAAAAATCAAGAAACTATTTTAACGAATGGTCCTTATAACTAGATTTGACGTTATCCGTTAACAATGCATTTCTCCATTTTAGTCACAGAAATATGGATATACAATTGAAGGGCATGCATTGAGACGCAGTGAAGCTGCTCAGAGATTTAGGTGTACCCGCTACAGCCATTCTAAAATATACCGAACTAATAAAACACGTCGCCCTTAAACGACTTGACGTGAAAATTTGGCTAAGCGTGCGTTTGTGATTAAGAGTTCAGCAATGCATTTAAGACTTTTTTGAAGTATGTGTAATCTATATTAATTATTTCATTAACCAGCATTTTGTGTATGCAAGTTTTTATTACAGTTTTCCTACATCAGTTTCGTCAGCGGTATAGTTATTTTACACTGCTGGAGGTGATACAGATCGCAAGATTCTCTATATAGCTTGCATTCGCGCTCGATTTTCACTTCGTGAAACTCATTCCGTGTACATAACTTCATCTTAAATCCATGTATTGCAAACAAAGTGCCTACTTGAAGGGTCTATGTTTACAACATAGACCCTTCAAGAAGTTAGTGTTCATTGCTCTAGCCTCATAGAAACGCTAACTCTTATTAGAAAAACTCGTGTTAGAAAACCGGCTTTCAATGTGTCGAGCAATTTCAAGTTCGCTTTAGACAAGTGGGGCCTGTGGGCCTCCTGTAAGCAACAGTCGGTGTAATCTTTAAATTAAAAAGTCTGAGCTCGACAAGATCATCGGCGCACATAAGTGTACTCAGTCGTGAGTAGCGCCGCTGGATTTTGTTCGGCAGATTGTTTACCCATAGTGAGGACAACAGCGGGCTGAGGTTATCCCTTTGTGCGCCCCCGTCGTCTGAATAATTGGGTTGCGCTGAGTTACTCCGTCGTTGAGGATTACAGACCCCTTCTGTAGTGCATCCTGTAATGCAGCCTTTAGTATTACCGTTGGGACACCAAAGGACGCTAACTTCGCGAGGATTATTGTTTGTGACGCTGTATCGAAAGCCGCCTTAAGGTCTACGGTGAAAACAGCAAAAAGGGCAATTTTCGCTTACCTCAAAGGGCAATTTGAATGTTGTTGAGAGGAACAACGCAAACCGTCATCGTCGACTTCCTTTGCCTACAACTGTGCTGCTGCTCTGGCAAGCACTCGTTACATACATCCGGGTATATACAGTTGGGGACTGTAGAAGAGCTGGCGAACATATGTCGCCAATAACTACCTAGCCTTCACTAGCCAGGGAGTACTAGACAGGCTGTTGGCCGGAGAATGTGTCGGAGAGTAACCAATTGTGTGCATGAAGCTGGAACTTCCTGACAAGCTTGTTTTGTACTTATATGTTTTGCTCCAGTTTAGCATATTGTATTGCCTTTTTATAAAGCCGGCTAGCATTCGTATACAGGAAGGCCGTTTTGGGACGATTCGTTTTTGCCTGGATACGCGTCTGATTCATACAGAGACCGGCATTCTTGGGTATAGTAATGGGTTTTTCGGGGTTTGCTGGGTTGGGAGAGCATGCTGTGTAATACAGAATTTCGTATTCGTGCTGTATGGATTTTTTATAGTTTGGGTACTTTACTTCAGGGGGTTAGACACCAGAGAGAACCTCTTAGGAGAGCTCCAGTAAGCAAGTTTAGTCAATCAAAGCGTTTAAGCCTTCCAGCCGTCGCTGCTTTCGGTGTGCTGCCTAATGATGTACCGTGAGCGACGTTGCAACTGGAAGGTGTCGTCTAGTACCGAGGGCCATAGTGTTTATGTGCGGACCTTTATATTTGATGCTATCATGCGCGGCACTTTTGGCAAACGTATCCATTGTACAGCTTCCTTGTGGAGCTATGAGGGTGGGTTCCTCGGCTGTGGGGACCACCCACATACTGCGGCACGCGAACGTGACGATAAGCGTACCTGTTCTAACATTGTCCGGCTTGTCGATGGGACAGTTAAGGTCCCCGCGCACACAGTTGTAATGTTAACGCTTGTCCGACTTTATCCAAGCAATACACTAGCTGCTCCGACAGTTCGGGAAAAGCTCCCGAGGGACTGGAATACATTTCAATTATATTTATGAAGCTTTCAAGTACAGCGAAGTTGTCCTCCTTGTATATAACTCCTATTTCACTAAGCTTATTGTCATATATAGTACAGCTACGCTACCGCTTGCATTTCCAGGACATTCAACGTGTTGTCCAGGACACTATGTCGGATACCAACAGGAAACAGTAGGCTTCGTGGCTCAGTGAGCGCCGGTACGTCGTGTTGTGTAGTCACAGTCAGCGAAAGAAAGGCTAAAGTTGGTTCTATAATATATTTTACTTTTTCGGCCGATATCTAGAATCAACTCAATTGTAGAAACACAAAGTTCCTGTCGTAAGGACGACTTAATACATACATATTGTTTATTTCGCAATAACTTTGCATTTCAAGATGGTACATAATTACAATACAATCATCATATTATACAATTTTAACACTTCAGCGACCGTCCCACCGGGCAAGAGAGTGCAAAGACCGCCGATACGACTGGCAGCTCGCTGCGTGGTATTTAGCGCATATCTGCGAGCAGAACCGGCAACGACATTGATCGCCAACTTGGTGAAATCTTTGAGTCGAACACACCAAGTGATGATAGCCATGCACAATGTACCTTGTGTACAGGTGCCGGCTAGTGCATGCCATTCCATTCCAAAACTCCCTGGTGAGATACACATCTAACTGCGCTACCTCAGGGGTACTTAGTTAGGTGTCGAAGCGTCTCCCTAGTCTCATTGTTTTCTGTATGCTTCTTTGTCTTGAAGGAGTCCGTTAATCCCACAACCTGCAAGAATAGGGATAGCATTATTTTGCCAATGCCATTAGTGATTGCCGCTTGTTCTGCTTTCACGATACAAGGGATAATCTTATCCATGATCGATTGGATAAGACCATTACCATATTTTGTCAGAGGTGGCTGTTTTTCCGTTAGCACCGAGAAAGACCTAGAGAAGGTGACGAGTTTGAAGCAAACGTCACCAAAATTGCTTTCGAGTGTGATTACACAAATCTCTGAATGCCGAGTATTGCCAATAAGTGAAGACAAATTATTATAGCACGTTAGGAAGACTTGAACGCAAGCAACCTGACAATATGGCAAACATTTTTAATGTTACTCGAACATAATTTCAACGGGAAATAAATAATGTAGCAAAGCTTTTAACAACCAAGCAGCTTCTGAACGGCATGTTCCCGTGAAAAGTGACAAAACACCTGTATGGGATCATTTGCGAAACAGACGCATAATTTATTGAATAGAGTTGCATGCGTATATATATATATATATATATATAGTCTTCCAAATATTTCCGAGATAAAACTAGGAAGTTGTAAAGCTTGTTCAAACAAATATTTTTTTTTAATGGAAAAGGTCTCGAAGAAGTCTTGTCTCGAGTCAAAGTAAAATTACTAAAACCCGTGACACTGGTGGTATTGCCCGACATAGGAGCACAGATGCGGGATGGCCGCTTAGAAGAGAATTCTCAAAAAGTGAAGTTCTATATATTTTCGTTCTTTAAGGTCAATACTCTAAAGTTCCTATGGCTATTCACTGTGCACACGCATATATTGGCATTTTATGGCGATCATTTTGGTAATTAGGGTTTTCCGGCGGGCATGTTCAAAGTGAGCGCATGGATCAATGACCCGGAGTGATTTATCTGATGGGGTGAGCCATTTCTGCATGCACTCAATCTCGACATGCTTTGTGGAAACCTTAATTATTTCGCAACCACAAACCGGATCGGCCTAGATTTTTTTACTAAAATGATCATCATGGAATGTCTGAATTTGGCTGAATGTGTTAGTTTTGAGCGCTGTGGATAGTCGTAGGCTTATGCTAGTGATGTATTGGACATGAAAGTAAATAATAACACTCTAATGATTGCGATTTTTTTTCTAAACGACCATGTCGCGTCTTTTAGCCAGCATAATATTCCATCAGTTTCTTACGAACACGAGGGTGTGTTAAAGTTTCTCTATAGGAGGAGTAGTTGTCTCGCAATTGCATATGTTGTACTCTTGTGTCGAGCAATAACACAAGTGTCACGAATTTTAGTAATTTAACTCCCCCTCCAAAACAAGACTTCTTCGAGACCATGTTCCATTGGAAAAAATATTTGCACCAATGAGCTGTACAATTTCCTACATCGTTTCGAAAATGTTTTGGAAGATCATGTTTATATATATATATATATATATATATATATATGTGAAACAGAAAATCCCGTTATTGTTTATATGTATATATATATATATATATATATATATATATATATATATATATATATATATATATATATATATATGCAGAATAACAAGCTTGTAGGTTAGAAAAGTAGTCAATTAAACTTATTGTAAAAGTACATACTTTTACATGTATGTACAGTCTTCAAGTACTTTATTCTTTAGGCAGCGAAGCATGTAAAGAGGAGAATGTACAATCTTGGGGAAGAGCATAATCTGGAAAATGTTTTGGAATCCAAATTCCAAATATATATATATATATATTATATGGTATTCCTGTATATATACAAACCATAAAGAGACATGACGACGTCTGTGATCGCGTGGCGCGTCTTCTCCGCGAAAGGGGTCATGAGGTGGTTCGTGAGCGAGTATTCCGTCGACCGGGCGCACCGGGTCTAAAGCCCGACCTCGTAATAACAACACCTACCGAGGTCTGGGTTTTAGATGCCGAGGTTTGCGGCCCGAACCGGGACCTGGCAAAAGCACGGCAAGACAAGATCGCCAAATATGACGTCGAGTTCCTAAGAGCGGCGCTCCCCGACCCGCAAAAACCTCGCAGATTCGGATCCATCACTATCTCTATGAGTGGTGTATGGGACTCCGAATCTGCGAGGACGCTCTTGGGGCTCGGCGTCACGAAGAGGAATCTTATGGATCTCACCGTTTTAACTTTGCAAGGAACTTTGAGGATATACCGCTCGCACCGGGTCCATAAGAGCGGGGGCTACCATCAAGCAAGGACACGGACAACTGACTCTTAACTTCACGTGACACCTTTTTACCACAATTTTTATTAAGGCGAGCACTGCCAAGTGTGCAAATGTATTGTAAATGATTAATAAATCATCACAATATTTTCTATATATATATATATATATATATATATACAGAATGCCGAGCTTGTGGCTTAGAGAATGAGTCGAACTCATTGTAAAATAATGTACAGTCTTGGGGAGCAGAGATATATACCTGTCGAAGGCCCAAGTTTTAGAACCAAATTTCGGTCGATACTACAAAGAAGAGGGTGTCCCAATGGAAGGCAAATCCTGAGTAAATATTTGAGGATACATTGATGACATGGATGCATAGGTAAAATATATGCTGTCGCTCTAACCGCCCTTGATATAAAAGACTGACATGTATATATATATATAATTTTTTTTTGTACATTTTTTGTACATATATATATATATATATATATATATATATATATATATATATATATAAATGTATATATACAGGGTGTTCCTATTTGTGTGTCCAAAACGCTAGGGTATGGTCAAACTCGGTGAGAAAATAATTTTTGCCAATGGGTGGAAGCCGGGAAAACGTTTTGTTTAGGAGTGAGGATGAAATTTATAAAAGCAGTTATTCTGCCTTTTTTCTTCTACATAGTTGTGCAAAATCTACGTTTGCGGGAGAACCAGTCAACGCACAAAGGAACCGATCATACCGGCGTGTTTGGCGGAAAATGCTGCACAATAAAGTATACATTACTAGCTTGCGTAGCAAAAAGCGAATAGCCAGATTAAGGAGAGTCATAAAAAGTCAAAATGTTACGTTAACGCTTTTTTGTGCAACATCGTAATTTTTTCCATTACGACCGAAAATGTACGTTCAAAAGACTACTCTCAGGCAATAGCAAATTTAATGTCCACTACATTCGTACCAAAGTGATGGTGCTGCGTTACGTAGTTGCCAAGTAACTAAGCTTTTTCGACAGTCATATCGAAAGCGAAGGCATGTATACTTGCATAGGGTGTATGAGAAAGTTAGGTACGTATTTTGAGGTTTGGTAGAACTCAGCAAGAGAATAATTTTTTCTAATGGAAAGAGGGGGCGGAAACGTCTTGGCAAAATGCTACGGTTCTGAACGTGAAAATTTCAACGTGAAACATAACAACTATGACTGTCGAAAGAGCTTAGTCACTTGGCAAATACGTAACGCAGCACCATCACTTTGGTACGAATGTAGTGGGCATTAAATCTGCTATTGCCTGAGAGTAGTCTTTTGGACGTGCATTTTTGGTCGTAATGGAAAAAATTACGATGTTGCACAAAAAAGCGTTAACGTAACAATTCGACTTTTTATGACTTTCCTTAATCTGGCTATTCGCTTTTTGCTAGGCAAGCTAGTAATGTATACCTTATTGTGCAGAATTTTCCGCCAAACACGCCGGTATCCTTTGTGCGTTGACTGGTTCTCCCGCAAACGTAGATTTTGCACAACTATGTAGAAGAAAAAAGGCAGAATAACTGCTTTTATAAATTTCATCCTCACTCCTAAACAAAACGTTTTCCCGGCTTCCACCCATTGGCAATAATGATTTTCTCACCGAGTTTGACCATACCCTAGCGTTTTGGACACACAAATAGGAACACCCTGTATATATATATATATATATATATATATATATATATATATAAATGTATGTACATATGTACACATATATATATATATATATATATATATATATATATATATATATATATATATTATTTTCTATTTTGCAATTACTTTGCATCTCAAGATGGTACATAATTACAATACAGTCGTTTTTATATACAGTTTGAACACTTCAGCGACCATTTCACCGGGCGAAAAGTGCAAAGACCGCCGATGCGCCTGGCAGCTCGGTGCGTGGTATTTAGCGCACATCTGCGAGCAGAACCGGCAACGACATTAATCGCCAATTTTGTGAAATGCTTAGGTCTAACATACCATGTGATAATAACCATGCACAATGTACCTGGCGAGGTACACATCTAACTGCGCTGCCTCTGCGGAAGCCTCAGTCACTTTCCTTGCCCCTCCAACAAAAAAAAATTAATGAACAGGTCCTGTAATAAATGTTGTGAAGCATCTTTCTAGCTGCGCAAGATTTGCCGCTGAAAGATGGCCCCATGCCCTGCCAAGGCTGTAGCTCAACATTGGTACAACCTTGAGCTCAAAAATAGAGGCCCGATACCTGGCGACGATGTGCTGGGTAAAGGCCGGTCCCGTATGGTGTAGTCTCAGACCCAAATACGGGAAGGAGTTGACAAGCTCCAGCGGTTGGCCATAGCAGCGCATTACGTCTGCTGCAGCAACTCGACCTCCGCAGCGAAACTTAATGACTTTCGTCTTCCGCGAATGAATTTGCAGGCCCCTACTCTAAAGATAACTTTCTCTTCGCCGACAATTCGACGAAAGGTGGGCCACTACTACGCAATGCACATACATAAGGGCGATGGCGTTTCCAAACTCTTAGGCTAAGTCTGCGATGAGCAAGGAAGAAGGGAGAGCGAGGAACCCCAGTCAACTGAAAGGGTCCCCTTGAGGGATCCCTACGTTTTGACTAAGCTACAAGGTGTTCTCGTCCCTTGTGTTTACTTCAAGCCGGTCTTCAGCAAAGAAGCTGGAGAGCACTCGAAAAGAGCCACCCACCCCAGCATGTCGAAATGAGTCGACTGGGAAGTGATGGGGAGCTTTGTCGAAGGTCTTGATACAATCGATAAAGACGGCGTGGAAGTTACCCCCGGATTCTTTTGTCATGCTGTGCATGCTTCTGTTTAGCCGGCGAACAATGTAGACATTGAGTTCGCGCTCTGCTCTCTCAAGCATACGAAACTCCTCCTCTTCATCAAACCGGCGCCTGTTGTCCACAGTTGTGTATTTAATTACATGTCAAGCGAATTATCAATCATATATATATATATATATAGGATGGAAACTTTTAGCATGCTCTCAAATAAAATGCGTCGGTTGTAACCAGGGCCCTTGCAGCAATATATAGAAACCATTAAATGTGTATATATTAAATATATATATTTATACACATTTAATGGTTTAATTATATTGCCGCAAGGGCCCTGGTTACCAAATACGCATTTAATTCGAGATCGCGCTAAAGTTTCCACCATTTAATTAGATTGAAAGAAAAAGCTAGCAACCGTACACAGACCGGCAACCATGTCGTCGTGGTTTTAATGTCGCGTAATTAAAAAGGCTATCAGAGGGCAGGGGAGATGTAAACACGTGTGGTATACAAACGATGGAGGAATAGAGAAAGAACCGGCCCCAGGCTTCCAAGCCCCAAGAGTTTAATCATGGTAACGAGCGCGTACAAGTATATAGGAGCAGGTACCAGCACAAGAGTCATATCGATACTAATCTATCGAAAAACCCCAAGAACACCACGCTGGCCTAGAAGGGAATAAAGCGTGGATAAGTGGTGGGGTAGTGTACCGAACTCTGGCCTTCTGGATCTGTCGTCCGGTACAGAAGGCGTTGTGCTGCTCAGAAGCTGACGAGCAACGCTTTTAATTAGTTCCCAGCATCCTAGCCGACACGCGCCTGTCTGGCCCGTGCCACAATGCAGCGCAAATGAGTCAGCAACAAAGTTTCGCTCTGAGTCCTGAAGACCTGAACTAGACTAGACTTCGTGCCTAATGACGACAGAAGAAGCGACAAGCGCGTGCGCCTCTGACCTGAATATATCGGTGCGTGGTGTGTGAATTATAGTTAGTAAATATCATCTGTATGGAAATGCCCCGTCCACAAGCTTTGATTATAATAATTTGACCTTCTAAGCACCAACGTTCCCTGGAAGGCACTCGGAAACATGTTAACATAATTTGTGGCCGCCCATACAGCTGGCCAATCGCGGAGGATAAGGAAGATTACTTCAGATGGCAATAGCATTATTACCAAAATTAGAATACATTTGCGTAAATTGCTGCTTGTTTCCTGGATTAGCAATTGAATGACTGATAGAACTCTTTGTGTCAGAATAAATGACTGGTTTACTGATAGTTCTAGTTCCTGCGCCTCTAGCAGTACGGGTGCTCCTAAATGTTGATTTAAAAACACCACTAAAGCATGGGTTAAACAAATAAACTTGTTCAATTTCCTTCCCAAATTGAAACTTTATGTCTAGAAGCTTTTGCACTTGGCCGTAGCATTGCGACTAAAGCACGATACCATTCGCGATAGAAGAAAGACAGATGCACAATTGGAGTCTTCTTTTTCTCAGACTCTGTCAGATGTTTCATTCTGTGCACACATCGTAGTAGCTCTGTTTCCAGTAACCTCGCATGGTGGCCGTGCGGTCTGGGCAGCTAGTGCCC
Organism: Dermanyssus gallinae; assembly: GCA_003439945.1. Lineage (NCBI taxonomy): Eukaryota > Metazoa > Arthropoda > Arachnida > Mesostigmata > Dermanyssidae > Dermanyssus > Dermanyssus gallinae. The sequence continues at coordinate 196,421 of QVRM01000605.1, read as the reverse complement.
AATACCTGCTTGGTCTCTGATGTACTCAATCTCAGGTTCTGTCTCTAGAGTCTGCAGATACACTTTTGTGTTCAAACAAGTCGGGAGTGTATATGTAACGCATAAGAAAAAAATGACACCCTTTGGCGGCGCATTTGGGTTTTGTGATTGGCCATAATAGTAGCTTGGTGTCGTTTCAGTTCCAAATAATTTCTAAAAGTCCACAATTCGCAAATGTGATAAGCTTGCTTGTAGAGCTGAGAACTTCTCACGATCTCGCCACACGTAATTACTTGTTAAATGTGCATAAAAGCGACTCCATTCGTTGTATCCGACTGACTGAATTATGTCCTCAAAGTTTGAATTCCGCAGCGACTGAGCCGAATGTATAACTGTCACCGAACTAGCCTAGATTGATGTATTACAACAGGCTAATTCAAACCTGTGTATAGGTTTCTTTCTACTCTTTCTCTGTGTGTGAAAGGGCAAGGATACTGTAGCATGCGGCTTGCTTTTAACCACGGGCCGTGACAAGGTTAAGCGTTTAGGTACTTCAAGAAAACTTTGACGATGTAAAATAAAGCGGTGTGCATTGCTGCCTTTCGTACTCTTATATACGAGACAGTCAAAGTGTTTCTCGATGTGAAAGTGGATATAACGACAGCAAAAGTCCCGCCGAAGCGGACGTCTATCGTGGAAATGTTGGTTTTGGCTATTTCAGCAACACCAGTCACATATGATAGAGCTTTAACGTACAGCGATAACGCTTAACTGTACGACATGAGCTCTAATGCTTCTCGGCACGGCTAGACTGCAAGCCGACGGCAACATTTACATACACTACACTTGCTTCTGTGTTATTCAAAACATTATTGCGGATTTTACGAATATTGTGCTAGTCAACATTGGCTATCATGAGTCTATCGTTAGTTATTCAGGCCACTATAGAAGAAAAAAATCAAAAGGGCACTGGGGAGTCGGGGCCTCGTTAAGCCGGGCGGAAGCAATATTCACACAGCGCTCAGAAAAAAATATCTATTTGTTAAGGTACGCTAGGCCGCGCCTACAACACTACATCCGACCGAATTAGCCTGCCGTGATTCATCATACTTCCTGTCGGAAGACGAGGTCATCCAGTTGCGCAGTCTAGGTACGCAGAAATTCGATTTTCTGGAATCATCACCTTTCGACCTTGGAGGTTTCCATAGACCCTCCAAGCGATTCCCTAAACCGGAACTATATCCAGCCACCTAGAGAAAATGATCTTCCACACGGCAAGCGGAAAAGAGAAGCTGTGCATCCCAAACGCCACGATCATCGTAGGTCCCTGCGTTTATCTTTTCTATGCCGATTGGTTCGATCTCGCTTATGCCCGAGCATGCTTGGAACAACTTTTCTGAAACGTGAAGGCCTTGCCTAGTAATTGCTAGGAGTTATTAGGGCCTTGTCGGGAGATACCTGAAGAGTCCCGAAAAAAACAGTTGTCAATGGCAAGAGGCAATAGGAGAACATGAGAGTTGCTCCCCGCGCGACTGAAGATTACCCTAAGAGGGTGCGGCTAGCTTCAATTCCAGGAATTCAGCCATCAACGACACATTTGCAAATGCGCTACGTTTGGCCCATCGGGGTCCCGCCTCTGGGAGCCCTAGGATTGGTACGCAATAACAGATGCCAGGCGGTCTGACCCTAATTTTGTTTGCGAAAGGTAGGCTCCTAGCGTGTGATGAAAGCGTGACTCACTCCCTAAAACTCACTATGGTCAGTCACAACGCTACTTGACCAAATTATGTGCGACTTTTGCGAAGCATCCCAAAATATGTACCTGTTCGACGAACTCTCGGGCACCTACCCAAAATCGTCCTTTTAGTGCTAAAGACGCTCGGTTTGATAAGTTCATTCACAGTGCGGTGGCCACACAAATAATGTAATTACTTACATGTTGTTGATAGTTAACTCCATTGACATTCAATAAAACAACTTGGCAGCTCTATCGGAATTTATGTCTTAGATGAGCCCTAACCTACTTTGGCGATCTAGCCATATTGCATAAACGTACGAGCTATCCGTGTTTATGTGTTACGTCCGATGTTTAACGAAAAATATTGTAATGATATTTTACATTCTCACAGTGATAGTGGATCTTTTCCTCAATCAGTTGTCTATTCTCTGGAGCAATAAGCAATTTACCTAAAGGAGATCATCTGGGTGTATCGACGTTTCAATTAATGAAGACCAACGCTTGTTGTTGTAAGCTAAGAAGCATCTAGCCAAGTGCTCCATTAAGGCACTTTAATAGGAGTCCCAGTAAGTCTAGATTTGTTCTACCTAGGCCGCGATATTCCAGCTTCCCAATATTGGCATTTTCTGTACCGTTCCCTAATGCCCATATACATACGTAGCAATGCAAAATAAGGCACATTGACTTAATTCCACGGTAGTACCTGAAGCCCGCTTTTAGCGAATGATAGGCGTACATCCCAAAATAAGTACAACAATATTTGAAATAATGTGTAAATTAAATATCGTTGAGAAAAGCTAGTTGAGCGTCACGATGTATACGGTGTACATACATTGTACATACCGTTCTTTCATGTCAATTGCTCGACCTATTTCTTATAATTTATTATTCAGAAAAAACGTTGCAATGTACTTCAAGTATCACTAAAATGTCATTCTAAAGAACATTAGTCATACCTAAAGTCAATCGCAAAGCTTTAGCAAATTATGGTGAAAGGAGTACTATACCATTCTTCTAGTTACCGGGATCTTAATCAAGATTTTAAAAATACAGTTTTACTAGGTTTAACGATATGTGAATTTGACAAAATGTTATTTCGCGTTTATACAATAACCTTTATTTATTTTAGTAATCATGCGCACTGGATGTCAATATAAATAAATACCCTATATATGGCACGGTACATTGGCTGCGGACTGTTGGCAGATGCGAATTAATTACTATTACTAACTTATCTTTAAAATGTCAACTTTTCTAGTCTGACGTCTATCTACATCTTTAACTACCGATAAACCGAAAGAAAGAAAACCTATCCTCTTGTAGAAGTTTGCGTTTTGAAACACGCTCCATTGCTAAAAACGGTAACGGCTAATACTTTTTTAACACGTGGTGCCCTCACATAGCGTAACGGTTAGCACTTACCGTTTTTATAGAGACTCAGCCAAAATACGCCCATGCACATTTTAATTAACTGCGGTATTATCGGAAATAAAGTCGCTAAGGTCAGGTGTGCTTTGTCCCGGCATCTCTTCCCCCCCTCTCGTATCTGCGTTCATCAGCAGTCTTATTGCGATTCCATAACGGCTAACCTATTATTTCACCGGCCGGGATGATACGACCGAAGAAGGAAATCGTGCTCCGTTTTGCATCACGAAGGGAGGGTGCTTGATTGGTAGATTCCAAAGCTAACTCATCAATATTTATTTTAGGAATCCAATTTGAAGAAAAAGTCAATATTCGAATCTATTTGCTAGCCTTTTCCGCGATTCATTCAATTCGACGACGGAACTCGACGATTCGGCTGCAATCTGTCTGCGAAGTTTGGCTTCTGCCAGGGGTCTCTCTTCAGTACCCGCTAGAGAGAAGACGTCTTTTAGGCAATAATACAAGTCCGCGAAGAGCGAAAGCCGTGCGGTCTGGTAGCCGCGCATCAGCTTCAGGCAGTGATCCATTATGCGTGTCCGAAAGCCCCATTCCGCGTATCTGAGAGTGGTGAGGCTCTCTCTGAAATATCCACTTGTCAACACAAATTCCTTTACGTTCGCGATGATGGCGAGGTACGACTGATCCTCCAGTCAGAGAACGGGCGGCCCCGGAGTACAGCGTTCTTAGTTCCTAGTCCGGGAAGGGCCAATGAGCATGGTGTGTCATGCAGTCAACGTAGAGAAGACGCAGTGAGCAGTGACATGCTAGAAAGCCCCGCCGCTAGCGGCAAGGGGGGGTTCGAAGGGTTCTGAAGCATCGCAACGTCACCAGGCTATGCTGCTTTACTCAATTCACCCATTGCCACCCACTGCATATCCGCCACGCAGGCAGAGTCGTCGTGGACGAAAATATAGATATTAGGAGAAATAGGAGAGAAAAAATGAGACAGAGCAAGAAGGACAGAGATCGAGAGAGAGAGAGAGAGACGGAGATCGGGAACACCTCTGGCTATTCTCTCCAGAGGTGAAGGTGGTGTATGGCGTGCAGCCATCTTGAAATTGCAGCAGAGCCATTATCATTATGTCCGTCGTAGTGATGATCGTCGTTATCATGATGGTTTACCTTCGTCGCGGTTTATTACCCCCGCCGCAGCAGCAGCCGCAGCAGAAGCAGAGGCTCGGTCGCTCGCGCGCGCGCTGGCTCAATCTTTCGGTCTGATTTTGCTTTGCTTTGGTCCTCCGTGAACCGAGACGCCGAGCGAGCTATATATAGCTGTCGCCACGAAATATACGGATAGGTTTGTGGATGCGTGTGTATGTGTGTGTGAGTGTTTGTCTCTCTGTGTGTGTGTGTGTCGACTATAGAATATTCGACGTTTATGAACGTCGTCGGTGTTGAGCACTGCATATTCTCTGTTAGCTCCCCTCGCTCGTATGCACATGATTACCCCACGGTCAACGCAAATCCCTTCCGCTCCGCAGTCTAACCGACCGACGAAAGTGTGGGGGCAGTAGCCGACCGAGATGCGACGTGCCCCCGATAATCCAACGTTGGTTAAGCAAGCGTTGATTGCTGTCACGCTAAATGCTGGCCTCGACCTCGGCCCGTTTACACCGCCAGCATTACAGGATCATGGCTCCCGCATAGCGCTGCATAGGCTGATGCCGGTGAAACTTGCCAGCTTTATCGTAAACGCTTCGTATGTACTCTAGTAGTCTTGAAAGTCATCTTCCCGTTGTACCTTCAATTTCAAGATGGCTCTATCGACGATGCCATTTTTTTGACATAACGTCTACTTATTTATCTATCTATCTATTTATCTATTTACTTATATATCCTTCTATTTACGTATCTATCCTTCTATTTACTTATCTATCCTTCTATTTACTTATCTATCCTTCTATTTAGTTATCTACCCTTCTATTTACTTATCTACCCCTCTATTTACTTATCTACCTATTTACTTATGTACCTCTACTCGCTAGGAAAGGGTGTTGTTTGCTGCAGTCTCGGACGACATATTGGAGGTGATTCCTTCCATTGCGTAATTCCTCCATGGCATGATACCTCCCCCCCCCGCCCTCCTCCGCGCGCCATTGCTCTCGCTAAGTCACCTTATTGGTATGAATAACTAACTATTGATTACCATACGGTTCGACCGCTGACGGAACAGATGCAGCTGTATGTAGCTCCCCAGTACATCCCACGCCATTGGTAATAACGAATTTTATTTGCCAGCATTGAGACAGTGATGATGATGATGCTAAGGACAAATAAGGGCTACCTCATCGTTAGCTGGCTGGCTATTATATTATGCCAAGTTAGGCTTAAGTCGATGTTTACAGGTCAGTCAGGCTTATGCGGCCGCAGTTCATAACGGCGCTCGAATCGGGTGCAATCTGTGTGCTGGTTGTAGTGGTAAGCAGTAAAAACCGACGGTAAAATTTGCAGTATCCTTTCATTCTATCACGGACAAGCCTCTCAGTACGATACTTGATATTGTCGGCCTCGTGTGCTGTATATATATATATATATATATACAGAGAGAGAGAGAGCGGAGAGAGAAAAATATTTATTATTTAAGAGCGGGCCAAACTGGCCCTGCAGCAATGATATATGTGGTATGAAAATCTTATGCAGCTAGAGCCTTTAGAACGAAGAATACGAGAATGCCTCCCATCTAAGCGTTCTCTTCCGTCAGCTTTTTTTCTATGTTTAAGCGTAATGGCCGCTATATCGAAATTAATGGGTGCCCGACAACCATATACATTGAGGAATATATACCCTTCAAATCATGGCTATGATTGGACATTCCACTCCCTAGGTAATACACAGCACTAACTAACGAACGTCTGCCTATTATGAATCAGGCCCATAAATCTAAAAAAAATCTGACGCATGAACTCGATCTCTGTATGATTGTCGAGCACATAGCGGCTGGGCGTTATGGCTAGAGTAAGGCGCATATATACCTCTCAATTGAATTTTAACTAGACTGCTAACACATGATACTCTGAAATTGAAACATGAAGCCGGTCGATAAGCGTCTCTCTTGGGAGGTTGTCAGCTAGCTGGTGGCTCATGACCTATCGGCACACACATTAAAGTCTTGACGACCTCTAGAGAGATGGCGAAAAAAAGAGACAAAACAGCTGGCACGCAAAACGTGACATAGTTGCTAGGTCTAGGGTGGCACCTAAGGGTCGCTGAACTCAACGCAACAATGCATGATTGTTGAGGCTGTGGCTTCGTGTGCGAGTTCGAAACCGTCGATTGCGGGAAGAAAGGAAAGCATATAGGAGCGATACGTTGCGCAGTGCGGTCCCGCACGGGCACTTCAGAGCCATCGGACAATGTGTCGACAGGATAACGCATGCTCGCTGTTCGAGACCGTGAGGGGTTAAAGAAGAAGGCGACGTCAGGCTTACCTGTGGTCGTTAGACGTCTTAGTCGTAGTAGATAAAGCAGCGATAGGCGCCAGGCGTATTGAAGGATTTCTACAGCTGCCTTTACCGGCATTATCGGCGCAAACCAACGCCTTGCAACTGGATGACAGGGAACAACCACCCATCCCCATGATCCTGGCAGTGCTTCGTTTTTAGCAAAGACTGCACTGTCCCCAGCCGTTGGTAGTAATGCAAAAGCGGTTCCTAACTATATCACATTAAAATTTGTGAGAAAAGTCAAGCATTGTAAGATGCAGTTACTATAATAAATCACGTTGTCAATACAAAAAATAATGGGATCGATGATGATGATGATGGAAAGATGAGTGCCTTGCTTGAATCGGTTGCAACCGCATATTACCGGATAACTTGTTAAAGTTGACTTTCCTTGCAATCTGTGTGTGTGTGCACCGCATTTTGCCACAATTAGTTTTGTACAAACAAAAAAACTAAACTAACAGAAGAAAACGTTCGCTGTACTATGTGTTCTGCTAATTGAGTGAGTTTATTCACGCTTTCACAAGCTTATAGCGACAACTAACATCTGGCACAGCGGCATTAGCAGCTGGTGAGGTCGCAGACTCGTACTATAATAAGCAACCGTTGGAGCACGGTCATTACTACTTAGTCATTGAGCAGGCGGTGGTATCCTACCCTGCACGTGAAGTCCCAATGACTTTGACGAGGACTTAGGACAGGCGCAGTGGTGATGGCCGAAGGCCGAAGGCGAACCTCTACAAAGCACCACCGAGCCGAGGTGCGAATGTTCAACGTTGGTTTGCCAATCACATATCGCAGAGGCAGGGCGAGCAAGCAGACACAATCAGGCTTTAGTAGTATAGTAGCAGCAATAGCAGCAGCAGGCACAGTAGGCACAGCAGGAGTGCGGGTCAAACGCAAGGTTGAGATCGACCAGCTGGGAGCTCGGCCATCCGGGCATCGGCCCAAGATCAAGGACAAGCTGTTGCGCTCGGCCCTATCGTAAATTATTTACTCCCACTTCCCACGTCCTACGTCCTCTGGCCACCCGTTTAGCCGTAACGTATTCGGCGTAGACGAGCGGCATAGGTGCGGAAGCGAGGCCCGCCGGTCCTGCAATTCGCCTCAATAGTTAGGACGTCGTCATGTGTTTGCTTGTTCGGCGTCGTTGATGCTGCTGGTGTTCTTGTATATGGGCGTATGATATTTTGTATTAATATATATATATATATATATATATATATATATATATATATACATATATATATATATATATATATATATATATATATATATATATATATATATATATATATATATATATATATATATATATATATATATATATATATATATATATATATATATATATATATATATATATATATATATATAGAGCACTTGTAAATACGAGTACACTCGAACGCATATAGTGCGTGTACTGAGGAATTTGCTCAATAGGCGCATACTCATGTCTTCGTATACAATCCGCGGTGGCAGTGCGCTATATTAATTTGAAAAATATATGATTGATATATTACTCGCTTGGCATGTATACCTAAATAGACGTGTTACCCTTATATATATATATATATATATATATATATATATTAAAAATAATTATATTGATCATTACCAATAGATTATCAAAAAACAACCCCAGATTCCCTGGGTCTCAGACGGAAAATTACGCGGCCGGATTTATTCCGTAAAGACTGTATTATTATAACATCATTATATGTCCCTGCAGTATGCAGCACGTTTGCTGCAGTAGCACAAATAAGACTCAACTAGGGCGTTGTGTACCGCCATGAAAATGGCAATCCGAAGCCCACGCTGGTGAACAAACGCCAGTGCAGCCAATTACGGCGGGGCCAATTTACGTTGAGCCAGGTAAGCCTGATTAGCCCAGGTCATCCTCTTATGACAGACAAGACTAAAGCTGGTGATCTCTGATGCGAATCTAAGAATCATTTACAATCAAGCCGAACGTAGCTGACGTGATAGAGAAGTCAACTGCGCGGAAAAGAACATTTTGGGTTTTAATTGGACTTGAATTGAATAGCATTCGCAGGCACCGGAAAGCTTCGTGCAGTATATTGACAGTGATTGATTGACCGCATCAAGAGAGTCCTGCCATATTATCCCTCCGAACAGGGACTAGTAGCGTGCAGTCGTCATGGTAAATGGCTCAGAGGCCAATGAAAGGCCGATCACCCGGCAAACCCGCTCACCCGACGAAAAAAACATACTGGCTTTGAGAAAGCATACTGGCGTGTTCGTGCGTCGTTTCGACCGTCGATATCTCACGCTGTCAAGAGGGAGCGAAATAGTCTCCTTGAGGAAAGCTTGCAAAAATCGAAATCCGAACTATGCATACCGTAAGCCGTTTTCCCGCGCCCCCTCGGTGTCGAACGCCCACATGGTCTCGTGCTTACAGTCGAAGGACAATAGCGGTCGCCAGAAATCAGCCGCTAAAGTTCCTCCTCTGTTAACAGAAGCGCTGTTAACGGGTATCTGACGTCGGGGCGGGAAATTGCTTTCGGCAACTACAGAACAAATCGAACCACCAGCGACTTTGTACCAAAAGAAGGCGCATTGTCTTACATGAGCTTAGTGAGAGCGTAATGGCAAAATTGTATTCTGTTGAACGTGAAAGTTCGAACATAAGACATCACAGAATCTCGACTTTTATTAACCTCCATTACCGTAACTATTTTTCCTCCTCTAGCCAGCGTTGTCCGCGCGAATGTCCTTCAAACAGAGCAGATTTTCTTCCGAACGCGCTGTGTGTTCGGTTTCTCCATCGAGCCCTCGTTCTTTTGCAGTCGCACATTTTGTGAAGTAATATCTTGCCAGTCACGTCGGTATAACAAAAATAGAAACATACTTTGAATTATATACATGCATATATATGCATGTATATGCATCATTCAAAGTATGCCTCACACCCTCGAACTGTACCTCTCCCCTCCACACTTGACTGCCAGTCCACCCTACAACGTCACGACCCTCATAAAAACTACTATTAGTGAGGAATTTTTTCCGCAATAGCCTAACACATATGACACCCCTTAAAGCGCGTTTATAAAGAGGGACCAAACGGACAGCCTATTCACTTTTGCCGAGAAAAGCTCACTTGCCCTGGATGTACGTGCTTGGACCACGTTAAAATGAACGTGAAGAAACTACATGGGTTTTGCACATCGAGCAGTCGATGAGCGGTTAGGAGCCCTTCATTGACAGCTGTCGTATTAGGTGGGCACGGATGCGGCTGTAGATGGTTACTTGCTGTACTAACGCCAATGTAGTAAAGTTCGTTTTGAAGTAAATAAGTACAAACGTATTTTTTTTTGTATATGTCTATGTTTGTAGAACAGGAAACTTCAATAACTATAAGCACGCTGTTTTGTCGGTTAAATCCCCGATGTTGATCGAATTTTCTTTGAGCGATGAGCTCATTGAGAGGATATATGACAAACCATATACCACCGCTGAGATAGATGGTAAACCATATACCACCGCTGAGAGTCAGATGCAATGCTGCTGTTGCTGCTGCTGCCATAAGGGTTGTTGAGAAAAGGGTGCCCTAGATATCTCAACATCTTTGGCCTTCGGTGCATTGTTGAAGATACGTCACACGCCGATTCCAAGCCGCGATGCTCTATCTAAAATGAAAACAACCTCCTCAGAAATAAAGAACTACCACAGCAAATGCCACGACTTTTACACCTGGCACTGCACATTGAGGTCAGTAGGTCCCACGACCAGAGTCAGCACTGTAGGAGCACGCCGGCGTGGAGTTTTCTCGTAAGCTTACGCCGGCGGACGAGAGCTCCGTCGTCACGAAGCCACCGCCAATAGCCGGGGCTCGCATTAGACGCCATTGGCCTTGTTCGTCGATCGTGCTCGACCATGGCGAATAGACCCCCCTCCCCAACCCCCGGCGAATGTCAAGCGAGAGGGAACTGAAGTGTGCAAGAAGTGGGATGCTACTTGCGATTCGCCCGTCGCTTATGTCGTACAATGCTTTTCTCTCTCTTTATGTATATATATATATATATATATATATATATATATATATATATATATATATATATATATATATATATATATATATATATATATATATATATATATATATATATATTTATATACGTATAGCTGCGCGAGGCTGATGATCATGCGTCGGCAATGTATGCATAGGCTATCGTTTGGCCTTCGTTCGTTGCCCTCATTCACGTTTTTGTGCACACCTCCAGGAGCCAAGCCATCTACAGGTTGGGCCTTAATGGAAGTTGATGTCATTCGGTGCTGGTGCTTCTAGTATTGCTATAGCTACGGCTGCTCACGCCACGTAACCTTGGACCGTCTCGTAATAATGTTCGGCCTGCATGGTGTCGGAATGCCAGCGCTCGATCCCAGGTAATCGATCTTGCTGCGGGTAAAACCTTGTAAAAAATTATGAAACAAACGACAAACACAAACTTTGTGTTTGTGTACTCTTTTCAAGTGTTTCTCTCGACTTTGTTTCTCTTGGTGCATCTATATATATATATATATATATATATATATATTGTATATATTTATATATTGTATATATATTGTATATGCGCCATGGGAGTCAAAAGCAAAGGGACATATACATTTATAGATACGCTGCTACTAGGGCAGGCGTCGACACCCAACGCCGTAATGTTTTAAGAGCAAAACAAGAAATAATAAGTAAAACATATCGTATTTTAAATGTTTTCTGTACAAGCTTTTGGAAGGTGCAAACATACTAAATCGTCGTGCTTAGAATAGAATTCAAAACACCTGTATTTACGGAATAAAAGTGAGTCCTTTTTAGGAATCTTTTCTGGACGGCATTAATCATACCTGTGTGTTTGCACAAGCATGGGCTTCAGACGGGTGAGCAATGCACATTTGGAATCTTGATAATGAAACAACGGAATGTTTACAAGTATAGACGTATATGAGTTGACTACATCACTAAAAACGCAGCAAACGTAAAATTCGTTGACACTATTGCAACATTTGCGGTAGGCAATTTTTTGTCCCGTTAGGCTGATAGCCCAGATCGGGCATTTCTGACAGAGCGTCTTCATTCTGCCAAAAACAAATCTATAATCGGCCCTACCAAAGGCACTCTTCTCTGGTCAAAGTATTTTATAGGACATCTACTCGTATGTTCACACTGAGCTATCCATCTTATATAAGTATATATATATAACCTTTATTGTCGCAGCATTCGACAGGTATAATATATATATATATATATATATATATATATATATATATATATATATATATATATATGAATCATTAGATTCACCCCTTTTCAATGGTTAATGCTGCCGCGGCCTGGGCCGGTTATACTTCAGCTCTCGCCGAGGCAGGCAAGGTGAGAAAGTACTATAACATCGGATACCCGTACGGGTTTTACCCACTTGCCTTCGAAACCGTTGGCAGGCCGGGCCATCGACTCGCGGTTTGCTACAGAACGTCGGGAAGCGACTAATTCTAGCGCCAGCGGAAATAGGCGAGCGGACGATTTCCTCCAACAACGCCTATCGCTGGATGTGTAACGCAGTCTGGGGTACCCTTTAGAGATAGCTGGTCCCTACAGTAGACCGCCCCGTAAAGGTGCACACGCTCGCAGGCACTCAATTTTCATGCTCCCACCGTTAATGATTGATTTAATTATATATATATATATATATATATATATATATATATATATATATAGTGATGATTTATTAATCATTTACAATACGTTTGCACACTCGGCAGTGCTCGCCTTAATAAAAAATGTGGTAAAAAGGTGTCACGTGAGGTTAAGAATCAGCTGTCCGTGTCCTTGCTTGATGGTAGCCCCCGCTCTTATGGACCCGGTGCAAGCGGTATATCCTCAAGGTTCCTTGCAACGTTAAAACGGTAAGATCCATAAGATTCCTCTCCGTGACGCCGAGTCCCAAGAGCGTACTCGCAGATTCAGAGTCCCATACACCACTGATAGAGATAGTGATGAATCCGAATCTGCAAGGTTTTTGCGGGTCGGGGAGTGCCGCTCTTAGGAACTCGACGTTATATTTGGTGATCTTGTCCTGTCGCGCTTTTGCGAGGTCCCGGTTCGGGCCGCAAACCTCGGCATCTAAAACCCAGACCTCAGTTGGTGTTATGACGAGGTCGGGCTTTAGACCCGGTGCGCCCGGTCGACGGAATACTCGCTCACAAACCACCAACACAGAAGACGCGCCACGCGATCACAGGCGTCGTCATGTCTTTTTATAGTTTGTTTTATAGTTGCTCGCACATCTGAGCGACATGAGCCAACGTCTCAGGCGCATGACACCCACGTGCCTCTAACGTTTGTTATAGCCCGGGCGTCCCCTGGCCAATCTGGCACGCGTTGGTAGTGCGTTGATCCTGAGCTTTAGTAGGTTTAAATACTCCTTACCAGATAGGTAGGGCATACCCTTAATCCAGTAATGTACAAAGGGCGTTTCGTGTGCTTTTTTAAAATGTGCCTCATCGAACGTGTTGGGTAGTTGTTGTAGTTGTTGAGACCAGTAATCGGTCTCTTGTGTAGCGGTCTCAATGGAGGTTCCCAAGCACTCGCAAAGAAGTCTTGTTTTCGCAAGGTCTTTTTTTGAAGTGCTCGGTGGTTAGCATCTATTGGACCCCAGGGTGCGTGGAGTGCTGTAGTGCTGTCAGAGGGGAGAAGCGGAGCCTAGGGAAAAATGTTTGGAGGCAGGGAATGTCCAGACCGCCGTGTGCTGTGTGCGTGTACAGGTAGGCGTTTGGCACCGAGTTTTTGAGCTTAAGCCATTTCGACTTAACAATCTTTCTGATCTCTTTACCTAGGTCGCTAAGAAGTGCGTGAGATGGTCTGGGACCGGATGCCAGTTTATATAGGAGGCGGGGAATGAGAAAGTTCTTCAAAAATCTAAGTCTTTGGTGGGGTTTAAGGGGAGCTATCGTGAGTCTGTTGAGTAAATTAAGGAGTATATCCTTGGTGGAGTCAACTCTGCCATTGCTGTCAAAGTCGACTCCAAGATATCTCCATCGATCGCTCATACCTTTAGCTGGCAATTGCCGATCTCCAACGTAATATTCTGGTACGGTATTAATAAAAGCTTTACCTTCCTTCCAATTAAATAGGTGGGAGATAGTAAAGCTTTTATTAGTATTAATTTCAAGGCCTCGGGATTTCAAAAGGGGGTCCGCAATATTAAGGAGCCGTTGTAGATTTCGTGGAGGCTAGGAGGATGAGATCATCCGCAAAGGCTAAGCCCATAAGGCGTAAGTCATCAGTAAGTTGGTACCCGATATTTGTTTTGTCTAATTTTGAAAGAATGTCGTCGAGAACTAGATTAAATAAAAGAGGGGAAAGAGGATCTCCCTGCCTAACACGCCTAGTTGGCCGAAATGTGCGACATTCTTGTCCAAATTCTATAAGAGTTTTAGATGAGAGGTACAAGCGTTCGATATATTAAATGAATACCTCCGGGTATCCGCGAGTCCGGAGTGACCACAAGACGGAGTCATGACTCACCATGTCGAACGCCTTACGGAGGTCGATTGAGGCGAGTCTGAGCTCACGTCCTGCAGACTTGGCATCGTTAAGGATAACATCCAAAACCGCAAGATTCTCGAATGTACCATTATAGGGCAGAAACGCTCGCTGGATTGGGAGAAGCTTAATAGAGTTTTGGAGGCGTCTAGAGAGAGTTTTGTTAAGCGTTCGTTGTAAGTATGAACTAATAGATAGGGGTCGCAGATCGCTTGGGGATGTGGCATTGTTAATTTTAGGGATGAACGCTAAGCGAGCAGTTTCATGGGCTGAGGCAATATCGCCTATTAATAGTATGTTAAGAATACAACAGACTACTTCTAACGGGAGTTTGCAGAGGGACGAAAGACAAATCTTGTCTAAGCCTAGTGCTTTAGAAGGTCCGCGGAGAGCTACGTGGGTTTCCTTTAGGAAGATAGGGAGGGAAACCTCGAAGATATCAGAGTTGGGAGTGTATACGGGGCAAGGGAGTGGTTCAGGGGGTGGTTGTGTCATCGTGTTGGCCCAGTGTTCTACAACTTCGGTGGCCTGCATCTTTTGGGGTGGATTATAGGGGTCATCTGATTCAGAGTATCGAGGCCGACTAGGCCCAGGAAGCTCAGATCCGTCAGGGTTGGAATCCAGGTGAGACCTCTTTTTACTGAGGTATTCTACCAGATCCTCATGCGCCTGAGAATTACGTTGGATTCTAATCGCCCCAGGTGTGGGGGAGTTAAAATTAGTAGCTAAAAGTTACTATTATCTAATATAGAATCTGCTTCTAATGTTGCAAAAGGTTCACGGTCTTGTGAGTTCCATCTGGCCTTCTTAGAGGGGGGGGGGGGCTAAAATGTTCTCATTATATTCGTCCGGATGGGCACGACGACGGTGTAAATTAAGACCTGATTTAGAATTAAAAGCCTTTAAGCAAGTACCAGATGGACATTTACAATTTGGCTGGGGGACGCGTGAAGTACTAGGGGGGTTAAAACTATTATTAGAAGCAGCGGTGTCATTTTGTGAGGAACTTAACATCAAAATATTAGTCTGTGATCGGTTAGGATTTGGGGAGGTGGCACGAACTTCTCTCTCTCTCTTTATATACATATATATATATATATATATATATATACGCTAACCCGTTCTAGGTTAGTTGGATGGAGTGCCTGTAGCCAGAGATAGAGAAACAATGATTAACCTTTACTTTAATACGGCAACTATTACTACTATTAATTGTAATAAGCCACCGAGCGTCTTTAGGCAAATGCCGACTTGTCACACATCATTAGCAGCAGTCTGTGGCTAGTCATAATAAGATCTCGTTTCTGTTATGAGTGTCATAGTTTGCGTTTCTTTATGAGCATTTCTTTCTTAGCTAGTGCATGCGCCGATTTTGAGCCTATGGTCTACAACATCAACAAAAGAGTCCCTGAAAAACGCGTTAGTATTTGTAAGGGTGAGAATAGGTTTAAGTCACTCTTCAAGGAAAGGAGTAAACTCGCCCAATTGTTAGAAAAAGTGAAAGTCGAACTACTTTGCACTACAAGACCGTAGCGACACGCGGGGACTTCAAATACCCTGGCAATAAACTCTAATCATTTCATTTTTTGCTTATAAAAGCACGGGCAACGTAATGCGGACAAATACACAACATACTGGCTTTTAAACAAAAATATTAGCACAGCATCTCATCTAGCTTCTCGGCTACAATGTCCGACCTTACAACCGGACAGGTTAATGCAAAGATTTCAAGGCGCATGACAAGATCAAGTCGCTATCTAGGTTTAGGCATCTTTTTTTTTTATAGTAAGCATACATTTATTTAACTCATAAAAATGTGTCAAAACATTTGTCTACTAAACTTTATCACCTCTAGGTCGAAAACCTGGTGTCGACCACCTGGACAAGGTGCCACGCATCGCCGTGGCGTTACCGCGTTGTTTATCCAGTGACAAACTTTGCCAGAAAAAAATCACGCATTTTAGCTACATTGTAGTGCAGACTGCAATCGATACGACCCTCAGGTTTCCATCACTGCTAACGAACATATCATGAAGTACCATATAAAGCTCGACAGACCCTGGCGCCAACTTTGGTTAAGGATGTAACCAAACGCTTGCAGCAGCTGCACAGTTCTAAAAACGGGGTTGTTTTCACGCGTAGCACAGAATCCTGCTTGGCTAGATTTTTTTCCGTTTTACTTAATTGATTTAAAGTTGAGCATTATCCTGTTGTGTATTCCTCTACTGCATATGGAGAAAGCATATATACGTCCAGTGTGAGCACGCGATGCTCTGGTTAAAGGGTAGACACAACGTTATGACAT
The DNA here is from genome assembly GCA_003439945.1 of Dermanyssus gallinae. Classification (NCBI taxonomy): domain Eukaryota; kingdom Metazoa; phylum Arthropoda; class Arachnida; order Mesostigmata; family Dermanyssidae; genus Dermanyssus; species Dermanyssus gallinae. Next base: position 179,970 of record QVRM01000605.1, on the reverse strand, counting down.
ACAGTCGTTTTCTACCAGCCAGCACCAAGCAAGTGGACTTAATTATGCCTTAAACCCGCCTCTTTAAGAAATACCTAATGCGCAATACTTCTGTGGATTCTGATGTGCACAAGGTTTGATCCCGGTTACGGGATATATATATATATATATATATATATATATATATATATATATATATATATATATATATATATATATATATACATATATATATATATATATATATATATATATATTGTGTCCGAAACGTCGAGTATCTATGCAACGCGATAGATAAAAAGATGACACCCTTTAGTGTCGCACTTGTGCTTGGTCTTTGTGCGCTGTTACAAGGATTTATCGTTAAAAAAACGTCCGCACAAAATTGAAACATTTCCGAATAAAACCGATAAATAATTTCACAAAAGAGCCAAAGAAAGAGGATCCCCATTGAACCGTGAGACAAACACTGCCTGGAAAGCTTTATATAAGCGCGAAATTGAAAAGATGTATTTTCTCTGGCCCTCTGAAATACTTGTCTAAGATGCAGTTCTGAGGTCACACACGCACACACACTCACCGGGGAGAGTATGACCGTGGTTGGTTATAAAGAATTTAATATTGAAAAGTTTTTATATCGAAAACAATTGCTGAGAGTATTCAACTCGATTTAAAACCGTTGCGCAATTATTCGGAACATCTGTCCGAGTTAAACCTATCTGATCGAACGGTACTATGATATAGCAGAGCTCCAACTTTCACCTAGACAACAATAACCCTTACATTGAACACAGAAATGTGATGCAACGAGATAGAATTACACATGACTGAATGCAAACGAAAAGCAAAACCTTATATATATATATATATATATATATATATATATATATATATATATATATATTACAAGTGTAAGAGACGCACGCAAGCTCACCTAACCTACTTTCCGTTCATACGCCTAGAGAGAACTTCGTTAATCGTATGATCATATTTCGTCGCTCATATCTATTAAGCACAGCGATGCTGGCGACACGACACGCACCTCACCATTGACCTCATCATCATCATCATCATCATGACGACAGTCATCAGTGCCTTCAATGTCAATGTGGTCTTGATCAGCGCCTTCATCACCCGCCACACCAGCAGTAGCAGTAGCAGCAGCGGCAGCAGTAGCAGGGTCCGTACGTTCGCCGCAATGGGCCTCACTCTTGTCACACTAGTGACTGAGCCGAGTGCAGCATACCAATTCCGTCGTCGCGGCCGCCACCGCCTCTGTAATGGCCCGCTGTGCGGTGTTGCGTTCTACGCAAGCATGCCAGCTTCTGTAGTATCGGAAGTCGTACTTTTATTCATTTGTCTATTTAACTCGTACCCCCCACGAGACACACACACACACACACTGAGGACCACGCCATTCGTGACGCGGCTCAGCTGTTGTTGCTGCTGCTGCTGCGTCTATTTCTCCAATACTGCAATAGTCTGCGCTCAACTTTACCGCCAAATGTCCTACGCTCGTACGCCCTAGACTAGAGAAATGTGTTAGACGAAAGAACACGAGGTGTTTGCGTGGCTTCGCCTATGCACGCCTCCAGCCGTTTGTACGGGCGGGCCGGTCGCTGGCAAAGCTTTTCTACGGCGTTTGCTGCTGCTGCTGCTATTGCTGCCCTAGAGTAAATTCTCGACAGAGCAGATTCTCTACGGATCTTCTCAGTTCTTCTACAGGTCGGAAGTTTACTCATTTCGCTATCCGGCTCGTTCTCGGACTAGATACTCCAAGTCTACGTAATCACAGTGTGCTCGCCACTTTGTCAGCGCGAACAGCCGACCTGCAGCGACAAATTGGCCATCCATACGACGCGAACGGACTGAGGACTACTCATCCTGGAACGCCGGTCCATGAGCCTTGATGGTGTCTCGTCCTACGCAGAAAGTCGCTAAATAATTTCTCGTTGTCGCCGGCATACTTGGACACACCGATTCTGTCCGCTCAATCTGCTCAATTGTATTATTGCGGAAGCCTAAATTAAAAACAAAGAACACATTCGAGAATGTCTGTGTTCCCGCCTCATTCTAGCCACGGTAACGACATGTTGCCGGCTATTCTACGGGTGATTGATGGTACATCACCTTGACTTTTGTATACATTTCCTTTTAGCGCCAACTGAGCTCTCACGAAAAATTTGCCAAGGTCAAGCTGGGATCAAACAGAGAAACATCTGATGCCCCAAACGGTATAAGGTCGTCGAACGAAGTAATAGTCGTAGCGATTCGTGAGTTTTCGGGTATATTTAGTCCTACTTAAGACACTCGTACTACTACTACCACAACCTATAATATATATATATATATATTAGTATCACTATTATCCATTGTCAAGCAATCAAAATTGGGCAACAATCAAATATAGATAAAAATATATCAAGGCACCTGTTTCTACGGATACGTCGTTTGATACGTCCGCTGCCGGTCAGACGGTTAAAAGACGGAAAGGAGCGTGAATTTCCGGAGCTCGGGGCGCCCACAAGCCGGGGGTAGCGATTTGTTCGTAGACGGTAGACGATAGGCACCGCACAACTCGCCAACACAGTCGCTTTACGTTCACCGGGTAACAGTTTGCAAATGACATTTCCGCCATTCCATTCCCGTTACGCGTTTCCCTCTTCTGATAGATCTTTCTGCGTTCTCTGCCTGCTTCCTTTTTGTCTACGTCCGCATGATGACATGGCGGCATATCGTGCCCAAAAGGTTAGACATAGATTGTTGTTGTTGTTGTTGTTGTTGTCGTTGCTGTTGTTGTTGTTGTTCTCCTCGTTGTCATTTAATGCGCTGACAATAGGAGATAATAAAATGCATCCGGCGGCGCCGATCCGTCGTTGACTTTGCCTCCTCGCTTCAAATGGATCTGCAAGTCCATCAGGTGTCATTGCAGGCAGACGTTCACCGGTCAACCGGTTCGCACGCAGGCGAGAGACGTTTTCTGAAGGTCGTCCGTGGCCGTGGCCGAACGTATTCCGTGTCCGAACGTACGCGAACGTGCAACGGTACACGGACAACGGCAGGCGACCAGTCTGTCTCTCTGTCTGTATTGTCGCAGTAGTAGTAGTAGTAGTAGTAGTAGTAGTAGTGCGTTCGACACCCGAGCGAGGACGACGTTGCACGATTTGGTGTTATCCGAATCTGGCAGAAAAACAACGACAAGGGCTGGGGCATAGACATGGGGTAGAGGATAGTAACATGCACGCCAGCCACCGGAACTTCGGTGTGCTCCGTTTCAGTAATCAGCGTCCGACGTGACCTGTGGGACTCTCGTCTCGATTAAGTGATAAGCGGTAGCCAACTGTTTCGGCCTTAGACCTAAACTCCCGGCACGAAACACCTTAACGACGACGAAGCGGGTCACCATAGACCGTTGACTGTTCTACTGGCACGGGTGTGTTAGTCTCATTCGTGGGCTTACTCTGTGTGTGTCTCTGTCTGTCTGTCTGTTTGTCTGTGATGTGGCTGTGCATTTCAGGTTGAGCCATGCTGTTGGATGACATACACGGTGTACCGGGATACGCAAGCGACACTCGCGATCCTGGACACGCTCGACATCGAGAACGAGAAGCCCTCCGACCAGGACCTGGCCAAGAAGTTCGGCTACGAGGACGCCTACTTCAACAACAGCATGTCGTTCTGGCAGAAGATCAAGCCGAAAATCTGGCTGCTCATGGACGAGCCGTACTCGTCGCACTACGCCAAGTTTATCGCCGTCATGTCGGTGTTCTTCATATGCGTCAGCATCGTGTCGTTCTGCCTGAAGACGCACCCGAACATGCGAGTGCCCGTCATCGTCAATAAGACGATCGAGCAGGTCAACTACTACCAGGCGACGGCGAACCTCAGCGAGTACGCCATGAATCAGAACCGGTTCGCGCCGCCACCCGGCGACTGGACCAAGGGCGGCAAGGGCAAACGGCCCACCTATCCCGACACGTGGATACTCGACAAAGTGAAGACGGACGCGCATGCCGCCTTCTTCTACATCGAGTCGGTATGCAACGCCTGGTTCACGTTCGAGATCGTCGTGCGGTTCGCCGTCAATCCGCGCAAGCTCGACTTCGCCCGCGATCCGATCAACATCATCGACTTCATCGCCACGATGTCGTTCTACAGCGACATGCTGCTACAGTATCTGGCTGCCGACCTCGAGAACGCCGACATCCTGGACTTCTTCTCGATCATCCGCATCCTGCGGCTGTTCAAGCTCACGCGCCACTCTCGAGGACTCAAGATCCTCATTCACACGTTCAAGGCGTCGGCCAAGGAGCTGGCGCTTCTCGTCTTCTTCCTCGTGCTCGGCATCGTGATCTTCGCCTCGCTCGTCTACTACGCCGAGCGGCTGGGCGTCAACCCGAAGAACGACTTCACCAGCATCCCCGAGGGCCTCTGGTGGGCCATCGTCACCATGACCACAGTCGGCTACGGGGACATGGTGCCCAAAACCTACGTGGGCATGCTGGTCGGCGCCCTCTGCGCTCTCGCCGGCGTGCTGACGATCGGCTTGCCGGTTCCCGTCATCGTCAGCAACTTTACGATGTTCTATAGCCACACGCAGGCCCGCGAGAAGCTACCGAAGACGCGTCGACGCTTCATCGGCGAGCCCAACCAGCCGTCGACAGGAGCGGTCAAGGGCCAGGGGCCGGCGGGCGCGGGCATGGCCGCGGCCAACCGTCGCATGAACGCCATTAAGCAGCGGCGGAAAGGTGCAGCCGAACCGTTGCTCGACCTCTAACGACCGGCAACCAACCATCCGTCGTTCGCAGGAGCTCGAAACGGCTCGAGACGGCAGCTCTTCTGCCCGTCATCTCGTCTCGATGTTCTCCGCCTGCTCAGTGACGCCACAATGCGCAGTGTTGTTGCTTCACAGCAACTCACCACCACCACCACCACCACCGGATCGGCCAGACAGCAAAGTAAGACTTTGTTGGGTCCGAGATGTCCCAGCGAGATGGGTCAACGGGCTGAGGGCCAAGCTCGCCGAATACGTCCGTTCAGCTCGTTCCTCGATCGGGCTGACTCCACGAAACGACAACAGCAGTACTGTGGTACGAAAAGCTAGCAACTCCAACGATGACAGCTGCAGCTGCGCCTGCTTCATTAAACAGCAATCAACAACATCAGCAGCAGCAGCAGAATTAAAGCAGTCAATTAATTAAGCGACCATCTATTTCAATTCTGCCCAAGTGATCAAGTGTTGTGTACCGATAGCGGCGGCTCAGCAGCCTGCTGCTAGAACGTCTTGACTGGGTGGCTATGCTGCATACGTCGTTGACCACCTATACTAGATTGATTGTCGGCGTCATTATAGTTTTTCAGCAACAGTAAAGAACTATCGACATAATCGACTGATTGTGTAACGATTACAATGAGAATGAAACATGGATACACGCAAACATACATGTATCACTTAGTCACCATGATAGGAGATGATTAGAACAACGGTAACAACAACAATAACAACAAAATATAACAACAACAACAAAAAAAACATAATAATGTAAAAGCTGATGATCAAGTCAGGTCAGTACGCTGAAGCGGTTGCATTAAAGGTTGGTGAATGGATAAACGGCCTCGACGTTAATTATCTGGTCGATCACTTCATTGCTGGCAGTCACAATGGCATGACACACAAAGAGTATGCAAATCGCCTCAGGGCCACGGCACACAGTAAACCGTGCTTCTATATTTATAAGTATATTTATACTTGTGTGTATATATATATCTACGCCTTAGTCACTCGCTCTCTTGTATAGTACTTCTTTCTCAGTCACCTTATCATGGTAGTGGTACATTTTTGACTCGAACAGCAGTATAGTGGTTAGCGGAAGTTCGCTCACGTAATAACGATACTGCGTCAACGCAACCACGGACATTGATCGAAATTTGCAGCATAGGTAACACTGTAATCGGGTGTTCTAGCCTATAACAAATTAACCATACAGCAGTTCAGTCAATAGCTGAACTAGCAAGATGAGAGAACACCCAATGACGCAAAGAAGGCACTAGTTCTGTCTGATGTACATATGTGTTTGTAATTTTACCCAACCTGGGTGTTAATAAATAATTAACCATATATATATATATATATATATATATATATATATATATATATAGGTGGCGGCGTGGTCTAGGGGTTAGTGCGCTAATCATGATTGCCACCTATCAGAGTGTCGCCACCGGTTTGATACCCGATGCTGATCAAATCTTTTCTTTGGGCGATGCCTATTGAGAACAGATAATAATATTAATAATAAAGCATATTCCACCGCTGAGAGTCGGCGACCATGCTGCTGCCACAGCAACTGTTGGGTAAACCCCTAGATATCTCAACATGTCCACTGTTCTGCTGGCGTCAAAGCGCTTCAGGATATAAAAAGAGTGACATGTGTATTTAGGTATACATGTCAAGCGAATACTAAATCCATCCATGCATATATATATATATATATATATAAAATATGTATATATACATTTATAGATATATGTATATATGTGCATGTATATATATATATATATATATATATATATAATGTACCAGCGGAAGCCACTAGATTGCCTGCCACTTACAACACGTATGGACTACAGTGTGTGCCGTCGACCGATTCCTTCAGGAGCGCGGATCATTCACTGAGTGGCGTGAGTGGTTCGGGCCGGTGCGTCTCGCCCTCACAGGCTGAAGTCGTCTCGACGGCCTTCATATCTCTCTCTCTCTCTCTCTTTCTCCGCGCTCTCTCGAAGGGCGACTCGAAGGCAGAGATGACGACACGACAGCTTTATCGGTAGCAGTCAACGCCGTCGCTATCGGGCGTTTCGGCGCCTACCGTCAGACCAGATCCCACCGTCATAGGGCGCCGCCTGCCGCAATGGTCGGTCGCAAGCAATGAATAACACTTGCACACTTGCTTTGCCGAACTTGGAGTGTATCTACGTATATAAATATATGAGCACGAATATATATATATATATATATATAATTATATATATATATATATATACATATATGGAACGCATATATGCTTTTGTACTTGGAGCTGATTTTTCTAGTCCCTCTCTTGTAAGCTAGCTCCCTGCGTTTCAAATGTGCTATTAAAGTTACAGCTTTGAAAGCTGGGTCAACCACAACAAAAACGGCGACAATAACAAAAATGACCACACCAACAGCAAGCAGCAGCATCAACAACAACAACAACCAAAATGGCCACACCAATAACGATAAACAACAACAGCAACAACAAAACAACACCATCACTACCACCAACTACAACAACAAAACAACACCACCACTACCACCACCACCAACAACAACAACAAAACTACACCACCAACAACAACAACGACAAAACTACACCACCAACAACAACAACGACAGTGGCATTCATATAGATAGGAATACCGATAAGCCAGCCAGCAATCGATATGGCTCAGAGCAAACAAAACTTTTACAGGTGAATGAAAGCACAGATGCGCCCAGAGCCGTAACACGTCAACAATAGACAGCGTGCGCCCGATCTCGTATCGCAGGCGGCAATGCCCACCCTCACCACCACCGCCGCCACCACCAGAATAGAAACCGACCCGCTTCTGTTGTCACTGCTGTTATTGCTAGACTCTAAAAAAACGAGGCGACCAGCGTTTTATTGTGGTCAATGCGAGAACTTACAAATAGATTGCAGTTGTGCTGCATCCGAATGTCTGATGCCCTTTTTGTAGTGAAGTACGTCGAACTTTTTCACCGTCTGACCGTGAATCTCATTTCATCGGTTTCATTTCAATCGTCTTTCGTGTCGTTTTGTCAGCAAAAAACTAAGCATGAGCAGGAGTAGCCGTTACCTAACGCTATATATATATATATATATATATATATATATATATATATATATATATATATATATATATATATATATATATATATATATATATATATATACATATATATATATGCACTATTCCTCCTCGCAAAATATCGATCAGGACTGAGTGAGGTGCAGACTCATTCGAGACAGACTCACCCGAAGCGAATAAGCGAGCCGTAACTACTATTACTACTACTACGAGTAGTAGGGATCTTCATTAGTTTTTCCTCTCTGATTTGTTCATGCTGTTGATACTGTTTGGTAGAACGTGCTTGTGTCTGTTCGACCGTTGTTGTTACGGTTGTTGTTGTTGTTGTTGTTGTTGCTGTTGTTGCTGCTATTGTTAGTATAATAGATCTGCGAGTTGCCTGTCAACATTAATTTTTTATTCATTGAACATACTATCCGTATGCCGCCGAAGCAGCAATAACAACAACAGCAGTAGCAGCAGCAGCAGCAAAAGAATCAGCATCATCCTCCTTGTCCTCATGCATGCTCCCTCGTTTACGACTTCTCCGATGTCGGCGAGGCGACGTACGCAAGACAACTCCGAAACAACTCTAGCCTACAAACAACTCTAGCCCCGCAACAGAGCGGTCGACTGCAGCCGGCCGCGTCCGGGCGCCGCGCGCATCGGTGAACAACCCCCCGACAACCCCCCTGATTGTCCGTCTTCTCCATTTTCCCACCTTGCATTCGATTTGTTCTCGAGTTGTTTACGTCGTCGTCCGCGTCGTTCTCATGGCGAACAGGCAAGTCACCCTTTGGCGGGCGGGCAAAGGAGGGTGGCTCTACCCCGTCGGCTTTGTGACGCCGTGCCGTGGGTCGATCGATTTTGTTGTCGATCGATTTATCTCGATCACACGGTGCCCGTAGACAGACCCAGCCTGTTGCTTGCCCCCCCCCCCCCCCCCCCACGCAACAACCTCGCACCATGAATGACCACCACGTTCGCGCGGTGTAGTGGTGTATATATGTAGCGCAGTAGTAAAACTTGTCCCGAACTGCTTAGCGTACTGTAGCGACACGTATCGCCCGGTTAGCGTTAGCTAGCCCGCGTGCGATCTGGTTCAGAGATCGGACCGGAAGAAGCACTGAAGCAGACCTCATAAACCGGCCCTCAATGATGACTCTAATTAACTCAAACACACTCGAAGTTTCCTTTGGCTGGCTCTTTTTGTTCCTTCGCTTCTTTTTCCTCTCGCTTGTCTGTATCTTGTCTGCCCTTCCACTGTGGAGAAAAGAAACCCTACGACGACGAGGACTCGACGGCAAGAGGCCTCACGTTTCGCTAATAAATGACGTGGTCAAACACAGAGCGGTCGGTCGTATCGGCAATTATACGTCGGCTATTAGGAAATGTCGAAGGTTAGCTGGCTTACGATGCGTCACTTGTAATATGGCCGGCCCATCGACTCACCATTCAGAAACTTGACCTAGCATAGGCCAACGGATACCCGTGACCCAGATAGCCTCCCTCTCGTGTGAATGACGTGTTGTTGTTGTTGTTGTTTGTCATGTCGCCTAGCATGGCGAGCCTCAAATTTCAATCATTTGCAAGAGAGGAAAAAATCAACACATTCATGGAATTGCCACGATTGCCTTTAGTCCCGTCGCGGACGCCATCGGTCGCCGCATGTGTACGCATTGATGACACAGGTTGAGGCAGACGTTCAGAGAGCAGTCGGACGGGCAGAGTATAACAGACACGAATAAACGATACGAATGCCAGATACTAATAGTAACAGTAATAATGTCCAAATGTCGGTCTGTCGTAAAACGAGGCAAGCTTGTACAGCGAGTTTGACGATCCTTGCTATTTCTCTCGGCTACCATCGAGCTTGGCAGGATATTCTCTTCACTCAGCATATAAATATATATATATATATACCTATACTCGAAAAGCCAGCAATGAATGTAGATTGGTGCAAAGAGAGGATTATAGGTCTGCTGAAAGCAGCGCGCGTGTTGCGGTCCTACCGATCAGGAAAGCCGATCAGGCGTCGTCCCCGCTTAACAATCGCCTGAGTACTCTTCTAGCCACAGGGCAGTCTGCAGTCTATACTATAATAGTCTGGCTCTGGCCTATTCATCCAATGGGTGTGTGTTTTTGTGAGTGTGGCTGTATGAAGGGTGCGGTGAAGTGCCATGTCGACTGTGGAGGACGAGATGCGGGACGCTAACACCGGCGTCATGCTCTCAATCCTCCTCATGCCATCATGGATCGGCTTGATCGAGCTTGATCTCGTGCACAATCGCACGGCACGGCGGGGTATGCGGCAGCGGCGGCATACACGGTTATTACTGGATTACGACGTAACGCTCCAACGTTCCAAAGCACCTTCGACAATAGACCGAATAGTATACTCAAACACATTCAAACGCAAACGGGTTTAAAAACTTTTGCAAACAACAACAACAACGACGACAGCAACGGTTATGTTATTAGAAATTAAAAGCCACAACAACAACACATTGTTGTCAACGGCAACAACAACAACAACAAGAACAGCAACAACAACAATGGCAACAGCAACGATTGCATCGATCATAGTAGCAGAAAGGCAGCAATAAAAGACACTAAAATGACCTTGACGCAAACAACATTATCAATAGTGACAACAACAACAGCTGGTGCTGCTGTGTTGCAGGCCACACAATACAGAATCAGCGACAGCACACTATAAGGTGTTGCAGGTACGGTATAACCATGCAAACCTTCTCAGCAGACAGTTTTTTTTGCCATACATACATCGACATATGCATCTGTCTCTAAACGCATCTGCAGTACAGGCTTTTTCTCTGCGGTTATATATACGAGTATATACATATATATATATATATATATATATATATATATATATATATATATCAGGCATAGCACAAAAGGGGAAAGCCGGCTGTCACGGCTCCAACCACTAAATACAATAGTTTCTGCAAGGAAGTAAACCGCCACAACAGCAGCAGCAGCAACATTCTGAACACAATTAACGACAGTATCGTAAGTTTCCGCTGTGATAAGGATATAACTCAGTTGTTCTTGATGAGCGTACGTGCGTTAAAATAACTTGCCATCAACGCTATTGTAATTAAAGTTTATTATGCCTAATCCACTGCTGTTTATATCATCACTGAAGCAACAACGCCATAAATGACCGAAATGATGTAATAAAAATGACCAAAAACACCTTTTTGAATAAAGTTTGTTGTGCTTTTTGCTACAGATCGGAATCGTTACTACTTTCACGCGTGCGTGCATGCATACATCCATACTTAATAATGTACTAGGAGTAATGACTTAATAGAGTTAGACCGTTCGCCCATTGTAGCCCAAGGTGGTCGTTTTGCATCATTGGGCAAAATGCAACCTAGATAAGGGCGTTTGTCATTAGTAGATTTGCGAGGATTTACCTATCTTAGTAACTCAAATAATAAAAATGCCAATTCCGCTCAGGTAGGCCTTATGACAATGCGCACTCGGACGAACAAACCTGCAAGAAGTTTAAAATCATAATTTCACAATCGCGGGGTCTGGCTCAAGCAAATCCAATTGTTAAAAAAATTGCGAGGAACAGCTTTGAAGACATATGACGTCTTTAGCAGTGTACAACTTCCATTGTGCACGCTATAGGCTGAGCCAATTACGATTTATGAAGACACCTAAATGCATCACAAATTAATATCGCCATTCTAATAGACGTTCACCTTTTACAGCTGTTTTAATCGAGATATATTGGTGGGCAATAATAATATTGAATGAGTTAGTCAGTCAGGCAGTTCGTCGAGAAATTGGCTATTTGTCGGATGATTGCAGGTCTACTAGCCCATCTGCTACGCCGCTTTACTAATTCAGTTTGGCTCCCCCACCAACTCACTGGTTGAAAAAGCTACGCGATCAGACGCTAAGAACGGCCACTATAGGCCATGCCATCAGAGGCGTGCTTGATTTGGGCCCTTTAGAAGAACGTCCCAATCAGCATACGCTGGATAAATACATAAGTAGAACATCATTATATACAATTTTAACACTTTAGCGACCGTCCCACCGGGCAATATAATGATGATTGTATTGTATTTATGTACCATCTTGAAATGCAAAATTATTGCGAAATAAACAATATGTATGATATGTATAAGTAGAACATCTATAACAAAAGCGCTAGAAACTCTCAAACAACATTTCGCGCCGTTTTTTTAGTGGAGACTGGTTAAAACCCTGTCCTCGCCTCAGATCGGCACCATGTTTGATCCTAATTCCTTCCGTGTGGCCTTCGCGCTAAGGCGAATTGCTCTGGTGTGCAAGCCATTCTCTGGCGAACTATGTGGGAAGGTCATAGATTTAAATGGCCTTTTTTCGAGCTGACCCTCAGCCAACATTTATTGTCCACGGGACTGATTTCGCATCGTTTCGTGAGACAGACCCCATAAATACAAATGTGCAACATAGGGGCTCGAACCCGTGCACCTATATGTCTCCTCCGATCGCGAGGCGTACGCAAATGCACAACGCCATTGAGCTCGACGGATTCAAATGGTCTACACCTATTCAAAAGCTTCGGTAGGCTCCCCGAAGATGCTGAACTCACGAGTGTAATCCAAAGGGCTCCAGGAAGTACTAGTATACCATCCACATCAGAACCACGAAAGTCGGCAGCTATCGGTGAGGATTGTCTAATCGAGTAACTATTCAATTTTGGGCATACGGGAAATGCTTAGCGTGAAACATGAGGGTCTGATGCACGGCGGCCGTATCCTACTTGCATCACAGCTCAGTCTCGAAGACCCTAAATTGTGTTTTTTTGTCTTTTCGAGTAGGTATATGTAATATTTACGATATGTTCGTTCGTTTTTTAAGTCACTCGGTTAAACCCAAGGTTTTCTGAAGAATGCCTATTTGAATGCTTGCGTGATTAAAGGGTAAGTGAAGCTTGCAAGGAGAACTTTGCTGCGGCTGGTATAGTTCAGGGCAAAAACATCATTCAAGTGATAAAACATTCCAGTAGAGTCCGGCTGAGGTTCGACGGGGCTCTACCGAGTGTAGTGAAAGCTATGAATTAATGCTTCAAGGTTACACCTGCGATGCGTCTTTACTGCGCCTCTCTCGCCATAAATTTGGACACAGAACCTCTGAATGCACCATAAGTTAAACTGACGACAAATTTGTCGGCAAATATGCAAATGCCGGTACAAGTCTCGGTGTCGCTGTCCACGCAACTGGTAATGGCCACTGTGCAATTAAAACGGTCTACGGAAAATATTGGAGACAAGAATTAAGCATAAATAGCTCTCCTCCTTTCTGGCAGAGGACTTCCCCCAAAGTTCAAGAATGCCAAACATGAGCACCAACTCCTAAACTTACGTAGGTAGAAGTGCCGAAATCAGACGCGGAAGCTGAAAATTTCGCCACTTTAATAAACCTTTCTCCGCCATCCATGTCCACCCAGGATTTGTTTGCTAAACCATATAAATACGATACCAAAAAAGCAGAAACCAGCGGAGACACTTCTCGCAGCACCATGCGAGAGCCACTATACCAGATCGTACATGAGCCGATGGCAATGTGCGAGCTGCCGAACGCGCCGTTTTACTATCAATTCCCTTGCCTTGTACAGGCGGAAAACTTGTAGTTCACGCTGTTTGTTTCGCCCTAGTATCCGGTCCTGGATCAGATGACCTGCGTGGCCGAGAATCGCATGATATAACAAGGTATCCTTCTCTGAGAGACTGCTAGAGGAACTCTGCACTCTTATTACATCGTCGTTTAGTGGAAACGCTGCTACCGTTCAGATGATGCTGCCCTGGTAAAGGGCCCATTCTAGTGCGTCAGATCACGGAAGAACGGTTTGGCATAGGATCGGCGTACGACGGAGCCCGTTCCTGTGTGCTACGCTGCATTATTAGTTAAGTACTGCAGCCAGCTTGCCAAGACGCTCGTTAAATCAAATATTTGCCAACGCAATTTTTTTAGCTGCATGAGGCGCCTTTGGCGACGGCTCCCTAAAGGCGTTTCGTTTTTGTGCAGTTAGATATCATTGGACAATGCTTCAGTGTGGTCAGAGCTTTCCAAATGGCACCAGCCTTAATTTGCGAACGCTACAACTACAAAGTCTGTGAACTGGCCGTAAAGAAGGATGGTTGCCACGCTCTGAGTTGCACGAAGAGCCAAGACAGAGCTTCTAGACACGCCGAAGTTAACGCAATTACAAGGCTTGGATCTCGCGGCAAGGCTGGTTTGCCGAGTATGCTTGAACCCGGACTGAAACTCGATAGAGACAAAAGACCCCATTCATATTTACATTGTGGACAAGTGTCATATTCGCGCTGTAGAAGGTATCATATTCCCGTTGCAGACCAACGTTGTTTGAGAGTTAACGCCGCCACAACCCTCTTGTATCTACACAGATACTTTAAAGCGTTATGAATCACAGAGTACGCAGAGAAGGAAAAAGCGCAAGCATTAGGAACTAGAAAGTACGAGATACAATCGGTGTGCTCGAATAGGGGGAACACGGCGCAGTCGAAAAAAAGGCGAATCCATATTGCAGCAATCGTCACTTGCGGCGTCTAGGAGAAATGTCGCATGTATTAATAGCTCGTCAAAGTAAAGGCTTCGGAATTAATGAGGATATACGTTTATACCTCAAAATTGTTCAATTTTTTTTCAATAATAATAATAATACCTGACTTTTTCTTAACTAGTTTATTTCCTTTCGATACGGCCCCGTGGGATAGTGGTGAATGATTCCTTGGTTGTGTCTCGGCCGCTGAAGCCTGTAGCGAAACTAATCTTAGTTTCATTAGTCTCTAATCGGTTGCCGGTACACGTAAAATATTACAAAACAAAGTTACGTGCGTAACGTATTGTTGAAACTGATTGTGTAGGTATCAGAACTCAAAACAGCCCAAAGCGAATACCGTCTTTGCTGCTGGTGGTGTTGTTTTTGTTCACAACCGATTATCTTGAGATTACTGCTGCCGAACATTTAATTGACTGACTCACCCCCGGCCAGAAGTAGCCCTTTAACAGACCCGGGCCAACGAGCTCTGTACCCAGGATAGTTTATTTCAAACCAATTGAACAGAAGTACCTAAAAAACCTCGAGATCTCGGCCACTATGCGACCCGTAGAAGTCAACTGCCATCTTAGCTATCTGCCGTTTACCTCTGCCAGCATATATTACGCCTACGTTATTGAATCTTTTTCAGAGAGCGAACAGCCAGGGAAGCTATTGTCGAGCCCTTTCATGAGATAGCTTATTATCAGGGGAATACGTTGGTATGTGTATCGGCCAGATATCTGTTTTCCCAGACGCTTGCTTATACATTACCGACAAAATGTGCAAAACTGGGACAGCTTTTTGTTACAGCAAGCGAATAACAAGGGCGGCGTAGCTCCAACACACACTTTGCCGCTCAATATCGGCCATATATATATTGACGTTGAATACACCGTATTCATCTGTCGCATGCGTGAGAAGTTGCGCTGAACCTATGGCGGTATGCTCACCGCCAAACCCATTAGCTATTTGCGCCGACCGTTACTAAACTGTTCTGTTTAAGCGTACACGTTTCCCTACGTTCACCGCACATTATTTCTAAGGGGGATTTTTTTAGACGCTTTGGTTTCGAAGATGCATGCTGACCTTTAAGCTATAATAACGATCTTACAGACAGAATTACACGTGCATAAAGCGTGAGCGCTTTTTCGCAGAAAACTTGTTTCAAGGTTCACCCATGTTGAACGCATTATGCATATTAGGATACAAGTTTGAAATAAAAAAAATATATTACACTTCCACGGAAAATACTACTAGAACTTGCTATGCCACTTTTACTTTCACGTGAGTAGACAAATATACCTGTATTTTTAATACAATCCATGGTTTATTCATTAAGTCGTAGAATGCTGGTTTGCGTCGGATGTTCATCACATTGGACCCTGCCATGTTGCTATAGAGTACCTGAGTGTATTCTTATTTCTTATAGGTGGGTATGCAGTTTGAAGGCGAGTCAAAAATCTCATTTTGCCTCACTACGACATGATTTGCATTCAGTACTGTGCGTACCGCTCTAGCTTTTAAAACGGATATTAGATCTCGGCACAGATTGACCATGGATGGGTCTTCCGTACACGAAAGGCTGTGGATACTTAGAATATGGTGGATATATAGAAAATAGTTGTTTTTTTGCTGATCGTTATACACACTTGAAAATAGACTAGATCTCAATTAGTCGTAGTAGATTAATTGCATGAATCAGTTCACCTGCAACAAACTAGCCGCGGCTAGTTGAAACGTGCCAATAAAAAATAACCGCATTAGATCACCACAAACGACACAATCAACCACATACGCTCTTCTTAAAAAGAGCAAAGCGCGGTATTTTCTAAGAAACGAGATGATAAATAGATCGTCGACGACATCTAAACTCGCAGAAAATGGTGCTCGAAACGAGATGCCAAGCTCACCATTGTTGTGAAAGCAAGGGGGGTTTACGCGCAAAAGACCTCACTGCGTGTCTGTTGGGGCTAAAAAAGCGCCCACTCGTATACAGATGTGCCCACCAATCACAAGTTGCCTCCTGTCTCATACGATATTCTCTCGCACCCACCTTGCAGTGTTGACTATGGCTCGTGAGATTATCACCTGTTCTGCAGATTTGTTTGCGATTAAAACACTTCTGAAACTTAAAGGGTATGAATGGTATAGCTTAGAAAAAGAAATAGTGTATCTTTATCTGACTGACGGCTCCCCGTCCTTATAGAAAATAGTTCTGGGCATGCCTTAAGAATCATAACTTGCTGACTAGTTCTCTATTTCTCCCCGTATATATATATATATATATATATATATATATATATATATATATAACGTTTTTATAAGAACACCGAACACGCTAAGAGAAGGACCTACCTAGCGTGTGCAAGTCAACGCAGGAGTTTATGCACCAGTGGAAAAGGCGACGAAAATGTTCAAAAATGTGCTCTTCTCCTTCATCCCTATGACCAAGTCCATTGCAAACAACCGCCGTACCATACGCGCCCGCCAGACCTCAGGGAATAAGTTAGCTATGGGTAAAGTCTACCCCCTTTCCCGATTTCTTTTAGGTATTTGCAAATATTCCACAGACGAGTTTTCTGCTGTGGCGTCCGTGTTTGCGACCGCATTTTGCAGTTGCTCCTCTACAAAATAAAATTGTTTGTTGTTGACGTTGTCGGGAACCCCCTTTCGTACGATGTCGTCACACTACAGTCTACACGTTAACCAACCGTGTACATGTGCCGTATGCAGCAATTAATATAATTTCTAAAAACGTTGATGTGCAATGTAGAGTAATGTTATACTGGCAGAACACATTGGCTAACCATGGTCAGGTTTAATATCTCGAAAGGGCACTTATAGTAGATGGTCGTTTTCCTACCGTGCTAAGGTGATGCTAATGGAATGTAAGTATTAAACTACTAAAAATACATTGGGCAAATTACTTTATTCAATAGCTAACCTAAGTTATAAGAAACTACATCGTACAGTAGGAAACTGGACGTCTACACACATTGCTTTTGGAAAACAAAGGGCAACTGTAGGCTACCAATGACCTCGCTTCAAGTCTAGGGCTTTTTTTTCTAGAATGGATAGGTTCTAACATATAAGGCTATTAAACTGCAGTTCATGGTATGCAGTCATAACGAGCACAGTGCAACGTAATGTCGTAACAGAAGAAGTCCAGCATTCTAGAGGTTTGGACCGCAATATTCGCATTATGAACTGTGACATGCCAGAGGGCGGCTGAATCCAAGGTGATCATGAAACAACTGGTGTGGACTCTAACGATGCATTAGCCCCGTCGCAATGAAAAGATCAAAGACTTTTCGAAGATTGCGAACTCTAAAAGAACTATGTCTCTTCTCAACTGAAGAGTATGACAAAAGTATGACCGAACTTTTTCTTAACGACTTGCACGGATGAATATGCGTTTAAATTGCGTATATTTGAAAAGTTGTTTCTGCAAAAGCACTCTCGTACGGCCCCGAGAGGCGTTAAAACGTAAAAAGACAACTGCGTTAACACAGGAATAACCGCGATCGCTGACGCATTCACAACTCGAATATATTGTTGTATAGCGTCACACATGAAGTCCGGTAAGTGAAGGTCGGCATTTGTAATCGGATAGGGGAAAAACACGACATCGGGCGTAACGGAAAATTGAATTGGATGAAGTATACGCGAAGGTAATTACCGTATGGTTTACAGCAAGCATGTTACAGGATTAAACCGAAGTTGTTCCGGAATTCAATTGTGTCTACTTCTCAAAACATGCCAGAAAGGTAGCACATGGCACAGCATGCTCGCCTGGTTTGATTTGAACTCTTGGCTACTAGTGGTTGTCAACAGTGCACCTGTCAACCATTTGCTGGCCACTGTACGGTCTTACCGTCATGGATATCTTAAATTCGTAACGTAAACACTTGACAGACTCTGGTCAATTAGATGCGACTGAAATATTACCACACTCACGAATGAAAACCAAATACGTTCTGCAGTGCGTCGATTGCTTCTTACGAACTGATTCCGTCGCAGGCTATAGGTGGTCGCACTAAAGAGTTAGTCCAAAAACTTATCAGACGTACACTGTGAACCTATGTCTTAAAAAATAAAAGTTTGTCGAATCATTGTAGTTGTAATGTTATTATGCCTAGTCTTGCTTGCTCAACTTAAGGACAAACATTTTACGTCAGCAACTGTTGAATGTATCTTGTTGCAGCGCCCTAACATGCTCGTCGGCCATGTCTGCCATGTACGTCTTGTAGACATATCTAAATATCAGAACAACTCTTGAAACGATCTCAATCTGTTGTTGTTGTTTGAGCTGTTCGGAACAAATCTCCAATTTTTCTCGAACAGCAAACTACCTCTGTGCGCCTGCTTTTCGCGCACAGACGCTGGCATGAAATTCCGTCTATAGGTTCGTCCGAGAGAGGAAACTTTGTGCCGTTCAATTGGCGAACGAGAGCTTTATCTCCGATGTTTCTCGCTCTCATGCGGCTCTCTGAACGGCCTGGGTATCGTGATCTCCTCAGTCCACGACCGGTGAAGACGTGGAACAGTCGGATGAGGCTCCGCCACACTCCTATATTGCGCCTCTACCCCCCCCCCCCCCCGCACGCCCCCGTCTGAAGGCGGGGAGGGGGAGGCAAAGTAGCTGAAGTTGCTGGATGCGACGTGATCTAGGCTTTACCTTACCACGTACCTAGATCACAGAACAGTCCCTGACTGAAATCCGATTCCGATCCGATCCATTAGAACCTGCACATATATTGTTATAGGTTGGCTGGAAGACAGAGCACCAACTCACTAGTCATTTAGGATAAGGCTTGTAGGGTAGAGCTAAAATGACATTCAACTGGAGAACACTGAGGCAAAAAATTGGTTTCACTCTGGCCGTTGTACAAGCAACAGTATTGGTAAGTATCGAAAAAAAAAAAAAATAAGTAGTAATGGAACGCTCACGATACCAAACTCGCAAAGCAATCTCCTTAAATAACATTCAATTGCATTAATTAAGCCAGACAAATGTTTTGCGGATCATATGGTGTTAGTAGGACATAGCGTGTTGTACAGCTGGTAATGTTCACATGAAAAGTCGCCGGATGCATGCGGGATGTACGTTTCACTAAAGCAATTCCCTGTCAATAAGATTTGCAAGTACGATGCACAGTTAGATCCATACAAAACGAGTCTTGTGTGTTCATCTAGACGAGTGTGGCTATTCAGCTAGACCTTACGAAACAGCAAGCTTTATGGCCATGAGTATCGTAAATACATGAAAGCAGGTCCTCGAGGACCGTTTGCAGTAAAAGTGGCTCTTAACGGCTACCGTTGTTCATACTTAAACGCGTGCAGTCCTCAGAGGAACGCTTTCTATTTCAGTTATATGTTCAGTTTACCGACAAGCCGTAAAAAATATACATGAATACATACAGGGTTTTCAATGGAACAAAGGGGCGGAAATATCTTCAAAAAATAGGTAATTGAGCATGAAAGCCAAAATATGATTACTGTCAAAAATTTCATTTCTTAAGAATTATCTTCAATACACAATTTGTTATGCTTTGATCTAACGTAGAATGCAGTTTCCTCCAAACACGCAGGTATTGGCTTGTTGATAGGATGACTGGGGCTCTCGCAATCGCAAATTTAGTAACAAAGGCATATCAGGTTAAACACTTGACACAGCCATATATGGTAATTACATTAACATATAGCTCTGAAATAGCAAGAATATATATATATATATATATATATAAGAAAGTAGCCAAACCTCTCTCAGCTAGCTTGCTTAGCGTTTCTATATATATATATATATATATATATATATATTTTTTTTTTTTTTAGATTTCCCGTAAGGCAATTGCCCGTGTACGGATTTTTCATGTCATGGCTAAGTTTACTCCACTCCGGCATTTACCTTGTCTAAATTGGAAACCATGCAAACCAATTTAAGAGTGGCCGGTCTGGGTCTCGAACCCGGTCCTCCCGAATGCAAGGCAAAGGCTTTGCCACTAAGCCACCTTGCTCGGTAAATAAATAATAAAAAAAAATATATATATATATATATAAATATATATTTAAGATCCTGTACCGAACAAATATAGGGAACCGAATCTAAGCTAGTTGTTTTAAGCCGATGAACGAGCAGAGCCTGTTGAACGACTTGCCAATTTATAAATACTGAACTTCTGAAAAGGTAAAGTGGAGCCGTTACAAGATATTACACGCCCTACGAAAACTGATCTCAAAAACATTAGTATGGCGAAGTATACCCGAACGGCACAAAACACGTCTTCCCACAAAGTGTGTTAGAGGGTGCCAAAAAAGAAACAGGGGAAGAGAGGGAGAATAGGTGTCACCGTTAATGCAGGTCATTATAAGTTTTGTTTTCCTATTATCACAGTTGAACACTCCTGTATCTCTCCTCTCGAGTCGTTCACCCGATGTATCAATGTGGATGCAACGTAAGTAGAAACGGCGGCACGCTAGAACGTTAGGCCTCTTGTGGCGGCTCAGACATCGCATTTCACGTTAAAGGGCGCACCGTGGTCATCAACGCACTTCGGTTAAACGACTTGTTGTCACGCGCACTCAAATTGCCCTCTCAAAAACCCATGTGTACTCACGCCTGCAAGACCCAGTCAGGACAACTCTAGCTCTACAGGACAGCCCAAACTTAACCGCCTTCAAAAAAAACTCCCACACCGGACTCTGGGGGGTCAGGGACGTAATTGTGACTGCCTCTCCACCACCTCCTGTAGCTGCACCGCGTCTGGCTATGCGGTATCTCTGGCGGAAGACGGGGGAAACCAATACCATTATTTTTGTGAGGCTAAAACTAGCTACAAGCGACTGATGCTCGGGAGAGGTTTTTGCTCTTTAGAAGCGATTTCTAGTCTAGTTTTTGCATTTCTACTCTAGTTGTTGCAGTAATTATGTAGTAGTTGTAGTAGTAGTAGTAGTGTAGCGTTCCTATGCTACAGCCAGAAGCTCTAGAATAATATAGAGCATTAAGATAATAAAGAGGAATTTAACCTGCTTGCACTTCAACTTGACGGCTAGTTTTCACGATCCGGCGATGCATGCGTAAATTTATCGACAGTTTATTGAACAAACGAGAAGGACTACAACAGTTGAAATGTGATTATTTATCAAAGAATATACCCTAGTATACAATACGTTACGGCCTATGCACTAGTTTATTAGTTCGCCCGATAACAGCTTTGTAGTATCTTACACAATATAGTAAGAAATTAAGCACGTAACCGACAGCCCCGCAGGGAGACCCGCGAAGCTGCATCTCCGCAGTTCTTTAATATTGCTAGGGCCATAGCTGTAATGCAGGTAGATAATGTTGTGGTCGCTTGTACCGACTTTTTTTGGTACGAGAGGTCTGCAAACCCTAATGCACAATCGATATTGGGAACAGCACATAGTGTGGGATTTTTGCCCATTAAAAACCTCATCCAAGTGAAGACGCTCATCACTACCTGGATGCCATTAAACGCCTCACTTCTCTGGTAAAGGTGCTTCTTGTTTTAAGAGAGTTGAAAATAAATGCCATGAGGACCGACGCTGGAAAATTCAGACAAGGGGATCGATTGACTGCCAAACACGTTTTACGTTGCGGTAGCCAACCCTTGGAGTTTGTTAACTCTTTCGCGTTTCCGAGCCTTTAGCTCTATTATGCTGGAACGACCTTCATTGCGCCCATCGTCAAGACAACTTAGTTTCTCTTTATCAAGACGTGGGCGGCGTCCGCCGACTGTTCGTTCCGACGGCAGTAAAACTCTTCAACCTTAAAATTGTTTCAAGGATGATGTGTAGACTTGACAGAGTGTGAAGACACCTCACTTGGGCAAACTTTGGTCAACCCAAAGGTGTTTCACAATGTGCATAAAACGAGTTGTTTTCTTGTCTGTGCGTGCGGACTCGCTTTGTGGATCTCAGGTCAAGGTTGTAGAGATAATTCAATTGAGATTGGAATTGCCGCATGCAGTATCACCTTACGAAAGCTTTCTCTCGGAAGGACCACAGAGCTAGTTGAACAAGTCTAACGGAAAGTTCGAGAACGAAATATTTGTACTGCTTATCGTCTCTGGCTTGGTCTGGCATGTGACGATCGCCTCGTCTATAGCAGATACAGATTGTTGAAGGCTATCATCGCCTGGTCTTTTCGTTTACGAACTTCTACGAGGAGTACACAGAGCGCATCTATCGGCTGTGCTCTCAATCGTGTACGAAGTGCTATATGCGTGTCTGCCTGGCCCTTACAAAGAGATCGCTGTACTGCCTCTCTCGAATGCCGACCATGCCGACTCGAATGATTTGCCGACGACCAGCTGACCATAGTATAAGTAGCAATGCTATGGTACATGCACCCTCGAGGTGAGTGAAATAAAAGCGATGATTTACATAAAAATGTGTTATAGTTACATAACAATGAATGGAAGCCTCTTCCACGATCAAGTAAAAAAGGCAAGGAATTACTCCCGAAAAAGGGCCGGCGAAAAAACGGCGCTCACAGATAAATAACTCTGCGCATGGACCACACGCACACAGAAGAATCTCCGTTCGGGGAATGCGTGTCAACAACAAAAGCAAAATGGATATCATAAGTAGCCGTTACCCTTACATGCAAATGCGTGTGATATTCAGGTACGCGGCGTATACAATAGATGCCCTTCACCGTTTAGCAACCACAAAACAATTTGAAAATTGTTGTTAACTGCGTGCCTGAATGGTGGCCTAAACCTGGCGAGTCAAACGCATCGAAGTTATACACATACTGTTTCGTGTCAAACTTGCAGTGTGTATGGTGGAGGTGACAGTATCTGTGTTCATTCATGCTAGTAAGTACTCTAAGAGTAATACAGTAGTAGATCGTGTTCGTACGCTTATTTCGTCATTGGGACAAGCGTTGACAGAAAGTGGCATGGGCCCAGTTATAGGAGGGCGCTCTCTTGTATACGACAGGCGTCTGCCTTTAGTAAATTGTATTACGCGCCCATTGTCCAATTAACATGTATTAATAGCGTCTGGGGTCATAGGCACGACATCACCTGAATATCAATTTCAGGGTAATAAAAACGCCAGGATTGCCTGACCATTACCCGATTTACATGGCAGCTGCAGGAGGCGACCTTTCGCGTACACAGCTTTATTATAGATGGCGCATATTCAGTGCTTCAGTAGTTATACGTCTGATACGAGGCCGACGCAATCTATTGCGCTTCTTGGGATTAATGATCGCTGACACTTAGAGCAAGGGGAAATCGCAGATCTGTTCGCGTGTCACTTTTCTATCGTGCCCATGCTAGCTTTTTGGACTTCTTGCAGCGTGGTCCGTTGGCGTTTCCCTAGACTAGATTAATCCTGGTGTCAATGAATGAATGAAGGTGTCAATCTGGGAGGAGTCATTATAGGTATTGAAAATGAACGCTTTGTCATTAATTGTAGTTTCTTTAGCGCACCTATTCAGCATGTCAATCCTACCTTCAGCGTGCGCAGCGTCACCGAGCGTAAGGGCACGCAAGTTATCTCATTATTATTTTATTAAAAGAGAGAATGTTCACAGAGCGACCCAAATCATTAGCTATTCGAACGTTGTGCAAAGAAGCACACGTCTAGTCATATAGAAGAATTTGCTTTGCTCGAAGAGGTACAGTACGGAATTTGCCCATCACGTTCCACGGAATCTGCATTTTGCGATATGGCTGAGTTCATCGGCCTCGGCGCAAATGGCGGTTCGGACGCAAATGAACGCAACCAAGGCATTTGATTATGTGCTTCAAGACATTTTTATAAAGTTATTGGGCCGTTTAGGTCTGAATGGTAAAACAGAGCATTGGTTTGCTTTGCATGTTAGGGGAGGTGTTTTCATGTCTAATGTGGAGAAGAAAAATTGTTGTCGACAGAGCTGAAATCTTTTCACGACTGGTATTCCCCAGGGCTGAGTTTTCGGTCCCTTTTTAATTTGTGTTGTGCATTAACGTTGTCTTTCCGGCCGATAATAAACTGTCGCATACCGAGATAGCTCGATACCGAGACACACGCAGTACTAATGAATGCCTGCATAGAATATCGGCGGTTGTCTCATTGCTTGACTTGAATGTGCCAAAAACAGAGCTTGTTGTCTCTAAGTTTTCAAATTTCTGCACAAATATTGGAAATAGTGATATGTGATTAAACAACGTCCCGCTCAGGGTTGTCAGATCTTCAACAGTCTTTGGTATCCTTCTTCAGGAAGATGGTCGCTCCTGGCAGATAAAATCACTAGCGGCGTTCGGCCCTCGGTGATCAAGTCTGCCCGTCTCTGAAGCGCATATTAATCATAACATTCAAAGCATGTAGCAAGCTTGTCTAACTACAACGCGGCCGCAATTAAGTATAGGTGGTTTTTACCGAAGGCTTTCGACAAGTAAAATGCTCAGTTGGTCTTTTGTTACGATGCCAGCTAAAGGGTAGAAGCCATATAGCTAGAAAACGCCGCAATATAGCTGCGGAAAAACCTCAGAATAAAAAGGTCTCAGTGAGAGGCCAATTACCAATACGTGGCATTGCATATTCTAGCTTGGCCAGCCGGACTTTTTTCAAGAAGGGGGGAACGGATCTAGCAACTCTAGATCTGTCCCTACAGTCTTGCAACCTGAAAGAGCCCCGAGCACTTTAGAGCTAGTAGCGTTCAAGAAGCAAGCAACACTTTTTGCAGGGCTGATTTAGCAAAGTCCGAGTTTAAAAAGATATCGAGGAGCTGCCTCTCATATAACGCCTTACTTTGAGCACACTAAAAGGCACTCAGTTGCTTTCTAGATGTTTCATCTTCCTCATTCCAGAGCGGCAAATACGACTTCTAATCGGTTTGGATATTACGACGTTTCGTATCTTTTCATTTTTCATTTGAACAGCCGTTATAGTTGTAAGCAATTCACTTATGTAGCACCTGCAAAACATTTTATGTTCCTTAAGTAGAACCAAAATAAAAAGTTCATGTTTCTAAGGAATATTTTACTTTGTTCTCGTCCACTAATTAAGGTTTGCACCCATTTCGAGTAATCGAATTTACATGGAGTAGCCATACCTTGGAGAAAACGTATATATTTGGCTTCCGACAAATTACATGTTCTTCTAGTCGGACACACACAAAAACACCCGCTTCGTAACGATGCGCCAGTTCGGCGGTACTAGAATATGAATAAATCCGTTAATACCCATAATTGCTTTTCAATACCACATCGTTTAAGAACTCCGTTCTTAGGTCAAGCGACATCATGAGCGTTCCCATGAGCCCCAAGTTTAAGTGGGAATGCCTTTTCTGGCTAAATTTAGCTTTTTTCTAGTTAGAGAAGCAGAGAGAAAGAAATGTTTATAATAGAGCCACTGTAAAAGGTTGGGTTTAACGGGCGTAAGTTCTGTTAAAACAGGCTTTCAACATATGTTCACGAGTACATAACAGCAGTGCTAGTCGGTGAAAAAGAACCACGATCTATTTTACCACATGCCATAAAAACAGGCCATTAATTGCTTGGAGTGAGACACAGCCCTCGGACTCGTACACGGATACACCGACCCCTCAGGTTGTTCTACCTGTTATCAAATAATTTAGAATTTGACGAGCATTCCACACATTTTAAACTGTTGCAGCAGATTTGTCGTTTTGCTGTTCAAACTTAGAGTCAACAAATTGCAAAATATCGGCGGCAATGTTAAGCTAACCTATCAAATACAGGCGTTCGATCGAAATCTTCTCCGAACTATATCTAGGAATTTTCTATATTTAGCTAAGTGGAGGCAACCCTTAGCAAACAACTCCAATAAAAGAACGAGTTGAAGTTTCAAGTGCTGTGTACGGTCGGCGTAGATCCTCTTATACCGTATTAAAAGTGCCGCTCTCTCCTGTATTTCTCTCTCCTGAGTGTTTTCACCTACCATTGACGACAAGTTCTTAGCAGCTAAAAAAGACAAAAGCAAAATGTAGCAAAATGTCGAGGACAAGATGTGGACACTAAATAGAAGCTTTCAGGACGAAACAGAGGGTCTTAAACTGAGCTTGCAGCTTTGCATTCCTGACAATTTGTGGCCTGCCGCAAGCGCTGTGAACATATTTTCAATTTCCGAAATGCGTTCTTTCTCGGGACGACGGCATTCAATGCATGACTGGTTGCATGGCCTGCAGGACAGCTGACCCCGCGCATTCAAAAGTTGCCGAAAATGCAATTTCAGAACGCGTCAGCTGTCAGCCCGTGAAAGAATGGCGCCACCGCGGTTTTGCTATGCCCGTTCCGTTCCGGCTTTCATTTCGAGAGAGTAAAGAGTTTCAGACGCGTCGATGTGTCCGACATGTTCGACATTTGTCCTGCCTGTCCGGACAAGTTCCCGCAACCAGCCGGTCTCTAGTTTGTCTCGTCCGACTAATCAAGGCCTGCATTAATGCCTGCTGCTCCGACTCACACTGAGTAAGCTAAGTAGCACATCGGAGATGGGAGGTAGTGTTCGTGCTAGTAATTTGGCTAGACAATACACGTTTTTGAAACTTTTTCAATTATTGGATTTGCCATATATATATATATATATATATATATATATATATATATATATATATATATATATATTTATATACATATACATTTCCTTTTATTCGGTTCCACATGCGAATCGGTTCGCTGCGGGGACCCTCGGTTGTGTTGCTATAGCCTAGTCTAATGCGAAGATGCCGCATCGCTTGCTGGCCATTCGATCCAGCTGAACTGACACCACTACAACTCGCGTAGCTTCTGCAACTCACGTGAAGAGTGGCTGGGGCATTAATGCGCCCAGCCTTGCAGCGCCCTGGATAGCGTCCTGGAGCGCCGGGTGATGTCGTCCTGGAGCGCCGTTTCCCGACCGGTGATGGTGATTACGTGGTGGTGGTGGTGGTGGTACTACTTACTATACACCTCCCGCCGAGCCAGACAGAGAGCGTCGCTGAAAAAATACAATGCGACTATGTCTGGCTTGGCGGATACAGCCAGCGACGCGTATATGACAAAAGAGCCGAGTTGGAACGAATCCAACGAACTGGACCTGGATATCGGTTCCGCTCCCAGTGGCGTGTTCAATCCAGCGGCCTTAAATGCGCATACGAGCGCACATTTGGCCAACAGGGCCTCGGGTTGTCTTCACATTGATATAGCCTTTATTGTTACAATTTGGTCAACTGCACTGAAAATGCAAGCAGATGATGTGGCAGGACACTGGCCGAACTCCACTCCATTATGTGGAAGATCTATTGACTCAATTACATACAGACTCTAGCAACTTAGTTACATGAAGGGTCTAAAGTTAGCCTCGTTTCGTCTTAAACTGTTCATCTACAGTATTCCGTAGATAGGTAATACACAAATATATATATATATATATATATATACTAGGTTGATAAAAAATATCGTAGCGACCCCTGTCTACAATTTCAAAAAGCTCATGCCGCCGACTACAGCGCCGGAGAGAGACATTCGACAGAACTTACACAATTAAGTATTATGCGGATTAGTTTTTAATTGCGTTTGTAGCGGGTCGCGCAACTGTTACGTGTCAGACCCGCCAGTAATAATGGCCTAGAACGAGTACCTGTAAGTGGTGCAGTGAATTAATCAATTTATTGCAGGTGAAACCGCAACGGAAACTAAAGCCAAATTAGATGCACTTTACAGAAGCGTACAGTACATTTAGTACGGATTACCTCATTAAAAATAGATAGCTCCGAGGCCGCACGACGTTCCGGACGGCCAGCAGCTTTGAATGAGCAAACAATGCTAGAAGTCCACATACTCGTGATTACTGACCGCCAATTGAAGCTGCACTTGAAATAGCAAATAGGCTATCACACAAGTGAACTTATTAAGCAAAAACTGACACGCGCGTCAATTTCGGAGAGCAATTTGGAACGTTTAAAATGAAGTTTCTTGGGGGTTCCTCTAAACTGCCGACGAAAAACCTAGATCCATCATTTCATTTCACATTGAGTATATGACACCGGTGAGTGGACCGCACCCGAAACCGAGGCACATCTTGATTGGAAAGGTTTTAGCACCATTTTCTGGAATGCACATGATATTCTATTACTTTACCTTCTTTCTATGGGAAGAGCGATAACTGGGGAGACTATGCAACACTCTTGGATGCAAGCTGAAGGAACGCATCATAGCAGTACGGTCCGCGTTGCAGAATAGTACTGTGACGTTTCACCACGACAATAGGCCCGCCCATACGTCTCTTTTTTGTCATGGCCTAATGACGCAATTTGGTCTCAACAGCATTAATAAGCTTCAAATTGCCGAGCACCCCCTATATTATCCGGACCTAGCCCCGTGAGACTATTATCTGTTTGGAAGCCCCAGAAAGCATCTCTCCTAAAAGAGATATCAGAGTAACAACAAAGACGTGTTATGCCTTGTATACAAGTAATAACCGTTTTGAATATCCGTTCTGCTCGTGACATAAAGTCTAATGGTGATTGTAGGATTAGATGTGTTGAGCTTCGGGGGACTGAAAATAAAAGTGTTGGTCGGTCTGTTGCTTGATTTTATGCTATATATATATATATATATATATATATATATATATATATATATATATATATATATAATATATATATATATATATATATATATATATATATATATATACAGATTTATCTCCACATACGTGTGTATTACAAGCGTGGGTAGAAGCGTTAACATTTCGATGGGAGACTCGAGAGCATCCGAATTCTTGCGTCAAAGACTATCCTTCGAAGTTCATTGAGGAAATGCAGAATCTGTTTGGGACACTTTGTTGAACTGAGCGAATCCTGAGTTAAAGAGGCCGTAACGTTCGCGCGGAGGCCCTTGTTCACTCCAAATTGCTACAATAATAAAGTTATGCAAATCAATTTGTGTAGTACATAGTTCCATAGGCTTACGTATGTTTGTATATGTAGATATATAAGTGGATATCGCTGATGTTTGTTTCACAAAATAAATATGGAGCCACATGTGTGTAAGTACATGTCTCTACGTGTATATGTATGCATGTATGAACATATGTGTACATATTGGTATGTATGAATATCAATGTGTGTATATACACAAGGAGTTAATAATGCGCACGCAAGTATACGAGCACAGTTAGCTGAGCGCTTGTCATGAATTAACTGTACACGCGGCCAGTAGTAGTTTTCAGTTCATAATTTTAAGTAGATTTTTTTCGGCTAAATGTAACGCATGTTTCCACAAAGCTTCTCAATGTGCAAATTGGTTCTTCCGATCATTCGCTGTTTGCCCTCCTGATCTGTACGTCCAACTGTATACTACATACGTACTTCCACTACTGACATATACAGCATGTGTAGGCGCGGTTGGCACGCGGCTCTTATTAAGCACAAGCTGTCTTGAACAAAGAAAAATTCACGAAATGGGTTGCATTTCGCTGCCATGTTGACCGGTGTCATTGGATATTCGCCACACAATTGACGTGTTTAAGAAGCTTTATAAAAGGGTGCTTCTCCAGCTAGGACAGAACCTACGCGTCTATTCAACAATGGGTTCGTGGAAAAGCTAACGACAACACGTCAGACCAGCAACATAGTTCCTGTGTTCATTGCACCCAAGCACTACATCAGCGACCTATGCCCATGGAGGTGATCTAGGCATATCCACGAGTACTAGGAGACGCTAAAAACTCCCTGTACAATATGCAAGTATAACTACGTATTGACCACATGACATATATATATATATATATATATATATATATATATATATGCAAAGTGTATCTTTCCTTTCTACCCTAAGTAGAGCGTTTCAATTAAACTGAATTATCTATCACTTAAATTACGTTTCCATGATGTCGTATCGCTAATGACACAAACGACACCTGGGCGTGAACCTGGGTAGGGCTCACACAGGAACACCTCATGTGCTCTATGCAGCAAAAAAAATTCAGCCAAAGCCTCAGCAGAGCTACGAAAAATCCTCTCACGGACCAGAGGAGCAACCGATTCTCAGCGCCGCCTCTTAGCATCAGTAACAGACAGCATCATGTTATACGCCGCACCCTTGTGGAAACGCACGACTACTAGAGCTACAACACGCCGCCTCCTCAACAAAACCTAACGACCTATGGTGCTTACCGTAGCACGAGCAAGTCGCACAGCAGCCATACAGGTCCTTTTCAGACAAATTCCTTAGTACCTAAAAGTTAAAAAACTAACGAAGGAAACACTAATCAGCAGAACTGACACACTAAGCACGTGGAGCCAACAATGGGAAACAATCCAGCCGGCTCTTCCTGGATATTGGACAAAATCAATACTTTCTGATCTCAATAAATGGTACAGCCTCAAACACGACTCGCTTACCTAGCCACTCGCGAAACTACTAACAGGCCATCGTGACTGTTTTCAGCAATAACTATACCGCATTGGTGAAGCTGACTCCCCCTTATGCCGTATGTGCAGCTCAGTGGAGGCTGACGATGTAAGGCACTGCTATCGACGCTGCGTCTTTTTCGATACTGAGCGAGAGCTGCTGTCCCGGAACTTACGACTGAAAAACCCCCTGGCATGTCAAGCCCTCAAGGATCATGGATTTTGGATTATTAGAAGAAGACTCACAAAAACTGTTCCCGCGGCGAATATAACCGCCACACAAGGTCGAGCAGCCTAAATGGCAAGAAGAGTGGCCAGGTAAAGTAATCTCGAGAAGACAGTACTGCGGCCACCCCCCGACATGGTCAAAGAGGACGACTGGATTTTAATGGGTTTGTAAATAACACAAAAACTTTAACAACAACGCCAAGTGTGCATCACGCATTTTACCAGTTACCTCTATAAAAAAATTACACAAACGACGGTAACTAGAATTATCACTATGTTGAGGTACCCGTAACTGCACGTTGGTGCACTCTCTTTAATAGAGAGAATCGAACAAAGTGAAACATTAATAATAAGGGAGTTCTTGAAATACATCTGTTACTATTCTATACGCAACTTGCAAGTAAGCCACATATTAGGCAATAAAACGTTCATCCCAAAAACTGGCCCTGTGCGTAAAGGAAATGTGCGTATTGTGCTTTCAAACTACAAGTTATTCAAATCTCAATATTTGTACGAAGAAAATTCAAAATCCTCCAACAGCTTGTGGAATGAGCTGGACACGATGTCACCGATATAACTGAAACGTGCTTGACAATACATCAGGCCGAGCGTTGGATTTCCGCGGTGCACAGACCTTCGGACCGACACTTGATCTAGGTATCTTTTATAGATCATATATGGATCTTTGTAGCCGACCTCTTTTATAGCTGCGATTCTGTAGTATACCCTGATTCGTCCTAATTCGACCACGATCATATTGGACTTTCTGTTACTTTCAAGCCCCATACTCCTCACAAACCTTGCCATCTTTATTCTAACTTAAGCTATGCAGATTGGAAACATTAGATACTCGCAACAACAACAACACAAAACAACAACAACACAATATTACACGTTTGCATGAGAAACGTAATATCAACGCTAAGGGATCTCCGGATCGGGAAGCAGGTGAACGAAATTTCATCTTATCGGGCCACCGCAATCAGCGCTTTCCGCCTAAAAACACTTCTCGTAAACTTAGAGACACTGCGACCCTTGATAGCCTATTGAAAACGAACTCGCAATCGCAGTGCAAAGAATTGAAGGTTCCGAAGCTCCAAAGCTATGCATCTAGAACTCCAATTTCAGTTACTTTAGAAACAAGACGAAACGAGTTAATTTGCGCTCGTATCAACCATAGAACCAGAAATTCCTCTACTCAGTAAGGTTTGCACTTGTTGCCGCCGTGCCTGTGCAAAAATGTATACTTGTTTTTTTCTGGGGCTATTTTTCATAGCTCACCGTAATGGGTGCTCCATAAAATGGATCCTAATGTGGACCTTTGCGGGGTCTCGTGGGGGAATCGTGTCTTTGTGCTCTGCTGTGTCGTTTGTTCGAGTATCCTATCCGTTACTCAGGTAGCTTACAATTGTGCGACATAGACACGAGTAAAGCCCTTTCGCTTGCATTGTGTGTCTACTTTTTTTCTGTCTGGGAGGACAGCCAAACATAATCCCCTTATCGTCAGCGTTTTCCTTTATTCCTCTTCACCTATTTCTAATACACAGCTTAATGACGAAAGAGTGGGTGTGTTACTGCTAAAACCAAATTGCTGATCAGGAAGAAGCCCTCTGTTTGCTAACCCGTCCACTAGCCTACTTGCCATTTATAGGGAGTTCATTGACGTTTCCTTCTACGCTACGAATTCGTTGTGAGGTACAAAAGGTTAACACGCCAGGCGGCTTCTCGGTTTATGTGCCGGAGCGAATTTAAGTGATCGCCACTTCCGTGTAAGGAACCGATGACAAACTTAGTAAGCCGTTTGCATTCTGTTTTGTCTACAGTATATCAGACATTTGCTTTCCACTGCTTTTACCATAACCTCCACCCCCCTCCCGCTTATTTCACAGTTTCCTAGCTTCCACAATTTTCATCGCCTTGACTAGGGCCTTTGCTCTGTGGTCATTAGAGGCACTGAGGTGCACGCAGCTCTGTCCGAAGACCAAACAACTTGCGTGACGTCCCGACAGAAGCGGATGTGATTGTGAGACATAGATCAGATCAAGAGTACTGTCATGAGAACAATCTTAAAGAGAACAGAACATGTTTTGCAGTGCGTAGCTGGCTTGCATGCATGATGCGCGTAGAAATAATACTAATTCGTAAACTACACTACACCGGATTTCCTGTCTTTAGACAGTATTATACTGCGGTAAAGCCAGCTGTGAAAATTAGAAAAATCCACCCCGTGAGCCACAGCACGTTTCTCTGTTCAACGTTTGACAACGTCAATTCTCAACTAAACTACAGCCAGGTATGTATAGAGTAATATGCTGCCTAGTGGGACAATGATCGAAATCTGAACACGTCCGGCTTGCTTATCTAGCCACAAAGTCTAAACCACATTCCGTTACGGTTTCGGGCGCGGCCAAATCACCTAATCGATTCATCGATCCGACCTTCGCAGGCCGTTGTGATATTCGAATAGTTCAAAGATGCACACCTGGGTTGTAGCGCAAGGTTATAGGGCCTAGAAAACTTGCAGGAAAACTGTCTATAGCAGGGCACATGTTTGGCACAGTTAGCCGCCCCATGTGGTGAACTGGAAATTCCTCGCCTTGGCAATATTCAATACGCAATTATGTAAAGCGCAAAGCTGCTCGAAAGCCATTGCTACCTGTAATTCGTTTTGTACAAACGTTGCTTTCCCTATCCTACATATTCTATGCAAAAATGTTCATATGATGCTGAACATATTTGGAATTCAACTATAGAACAAAGTGTGCATTTCGGCACGCACCCAATCTCGACATGCCCGTCAAAAAATCTTGATTACTTCGCAATGCCGGCTCGCATTGCCAAAGGCTTGATATAAAAATAATCGCCGTGCGCATTTGCCTGAATGTATTAGTTTTGAGCGCTGTAAATGTCCATAGGGTAATGATTATAAGGTATCGGGCGTGAAGGCTAATAAAATAACTTTATTTTTGCAGATTGTAGGAATCGCTCGCACTCCGAAACAGAGACTTCTTAGAGACCATGTTCTATTGGAAAACGCATTTGCTTTAACGAGCTCTTTAATTCCTTAGATCGCTCTCGAAATAGTCCTGTAACACCATATATATATATATATATATATATATATATATATATATATATATATATATATATATCTGGTAATATGAGCAGGCACAATTAAAAATACATACACGTAGATAGCTTTACCCTAACTCTGCTCTGAGATTTCGACATCATGGCTTTAGTGGGCACGAAAAACGGTCCACTAGACACTTCTAGTGAATATTCCTTGAAAATGGGAGATACACTTTCTATATGGCCGCCGCAATACTGCCGACAACATCTAAAGCGATTGTGTGCAGTAAATGTGGAAACATACTATATACGAATGCAATACATCCCCAAAGGAAGTGAAATCGGTCAAAAAGCTATAACGAGGGACAATATTCACGAGGCCGAGCACACCTGCAACAGCACAAATGCGTACATAATGCCATCCACCATTTATACGGCAGTAACTACGCGAGCAAAACACCGCGACTCCGATGGCCGCGGCGCCATATTCTTGCTGTCTTTCGTTTCCAGATCAGAAAGACATTTAGCCCTCTCCAAAACAACAGCATTTAGCAACATCTCCAAAAACGAACCCTGCTTACTGCTGAAAGTGTCGTTGACCAGCGCAATCCGGTGTCAGGCCCAGCCGTGTTGACGAGTCTTGACTTTTTCGTGAGTTAGCTGCGTGTCATTAAGTAGTTAAAGATCAGTACCATGTGAAAGACTTTTCCATCGATTCGGTACCATGTGAAAGACTTTTCCATCGATTCGGTACCATGTGAAAGACTTTTCCATCGATTCGTTCATAAGGCCCACCAACCCGCCCAGTGTATGTTTCGAGGACGATAAAATGCGACCGTCGTGCGAGTTGAATTCCGAAAAAGAAATCACGCAGCCCCAGCGCAGCCCAACCGTTCCCAGATATGGCCGTTCTTCCGGAGATGGCGGACTCCAACCCGTCGGACGATGTCGAGATCCACCCGAGTCTGTCCAGGCCGGAAACAGACATGAGTATCTTGGGCGACTGCAAACCGAGCAGCGGAGAAGTCAGAGGGGGAGATTCGACCAACCTGGACATTGATATTCCTATGTGATGACCCAGCTATGCAACAGAAGCCAAGCCAATGATTGGCGAATGATGACCGAAGAGCCATAGCGACGAAAAAGATATCGATGAAAAGACGATTTCCGTAGAGCATCTAATTTCGTTCCAGCTCGATCGTATCTGTATTCGCGTTATCCTTTAGCCGCAATCGAAGGGAAATCACCGAGGAGTTTACGTAGCTTTGTAGCAAACGTGGCAGGTTAAACTCTAGGTACTTTATTTGTCAGATAAGGGCGCTGAAAAAAGGAGAATAAGACAATACCACAGTAAAATGAAACAGATCCCGGGCGCAGGAAGTCGTAGGTATAGTTTCGAAGCTGAATGCGCAGAGTCACTGCAATCTTAGTCACATGTGTTTTTCATAAACAAAATTCAACACATTCAATTGGTAAGTTCTGGTAGCTGAAATACAATGAAACAACACACTAAAAAATAAAACAACTATTTCCATAAAATTGAAAGAAGGCATCGATGCACCTGAAAGAGACCTAAATAATCCTCTATCTTTAATCATATCGTCCAACTTATTTTACCTTGTTAAATTTGAAGACATACGTACTTTTAAGTAGAACTTCTTATTCATCTACATAACGAGCGAACTGATAATGTTCAATGACATTGTGACAGCCTCTGTATTATTATACATTCTTGTCCATTATCCTGCTTTGTCGCGGGGTCACTTCAGTTTGTAGTAAAGAGCTACAGATATACTCGGCTGCTCGTATGACTTCCTTCATACTGGTCTGTAACACAATGTCCCGATGTATACCCATGCAGCCTACATGAGCTTTGTAGGATTCAAACCTAATCTGCAATGATGTGGATTTAAGGGTTTTCCTACGCTTAACAACGCAAAGCGCCTTAGCGTTGTTCGTATGTGAAGTGCTGCCTAGTCAAGCATATATTTAGTTGGGAAACATGCCAAATAAAATTCAAACCGTAGAACCCCATCACATAGATGAAGTTAAACAAAAATCTCAAACACAGCAACAAATACCTCTCGAGCTTGTCAAAGCGTTGCGATTTG
This sequence comes from Dermanyssus gallinae, assembly GCA_003439945.1. Lineage (NCBI taxonomy): Eukaryota > Metazoa > Arthropoda > Arachnida > Mesostigmata > Dermanyssidae > Dermanyssus > Dermanyssus gallinae. The sequence continues at coordinate 143,750 of QVRM01000605.1, read as the reverse complement.
GAAATATAATAGCGCGCAAAATCTGTTTCCGTATAATAATAATAATAATAATAATGATAGATAAAATTCTCCATCGTGAAATAGTCGAGACACAACTACCAAAATGGTTACGCAAATGTTATGGCAGGCCTTTGATACAGTTCACTCCGCCATATTATTATTATTATTATTTTTTTTTTTATTACACGTTAAACAATGTTACAGTTGTGAGGTCTGAACGTATGATTGCATTTTTTGGGAATAATTATAACTTAAAATAATAATTATTATTATTTTTACTTTTATTATTATTATTGCGGCAATATGTGCTAGTAATTAGTGCATTTCTGTCGCTTTGATTCTGCTATAATACTAGATCATGCGGGAAGGTTTCGTTAACTTTCCCTGTAAACCCTATCGATTGGGCGGAAGGAAGGAACAATGCGAAGAGTGGTTAGAGTGGATACACCACCCTTCATTTAAAATCTGCTGGCGACAGCGACGACGAGTTGTCGAGGCGGCGCCCACCAATTTAAGCACTTGTGAAGTACGTGGCGAATCTGCTCAGCGCTCAGGACGTTGTCAGCGAAATTCCAAAATAAATCCGTTATTATAGAGACAGTGAGAGAGGGAGAGAGAGAGAAAGACTCTCTCGTCCATGGAGGTCGAAGCTATTGTAATCATCGGTCTTCGATTTGCCATGATGAACCGTTCGCTATGGCGGGTCGCGTGCATTTGGTCGACTTTGCGGCAACAACATTTCGACTTGTTCGAGAATTCTGCCCGATTCGACACCTAATTTTTATTTGCTTAAAGAATCGACAGCTTACACTACAGCGTCGAAGAAGAAATGTACACAAGACTGTGTAGGCTAGAACGTAGGTTAAATAATCGCCATATCTACGACGTCGCGTAGTCGAGGTGAAGGAGTGCGCTTCAGCTTAAAGCCTTCCTCACAGAATTTGTGCGGTGCTAAAATGCGGAAACGCAATGATATCCCTCCTCTAACCATCCGTGGTTGTTTTTCAGTAGATTGTCTATCTATACGCAGCCTCAACTTGCAGAGCCTCTCGGCCGAAGGTCCCTACGTTTCCTTAATCACAGGGCAGCAAAAGAGTGGTGAGGCATCACCGATTTAGACGAAAGCCCAACTTCGAGATTGACGAAACCGTAACCTGGTCCCAGACGGGTTGGGAAAAATAGACTATGTAGAACCAAATCGTCATAAACAATATCGCATGCTTACCGTCTCCTTGAACTAAATAGACAACTTCGACGGGTGACAACATACGCGAGGTCGGTTCGAAAAGCGACGGTTTTGATACATGTTTATAGAATAAGAAGATTTATTTAGATGTTTCAACGTGTTTTTGCTTCCTTCAAACTAGTTCCCGTCAGCTGCAATGCATTTGTGCAGCCTTCTTTCCCACTCTTCAAAACATGTTTTCAAACACGTTATTCGGAATCGAGTTGACTTGCAATTGAGAATTTTTCTTTATCTCCTCTATAGTCTCGAGGCGTTGTCACTTCAATATTTTATAATGGTGGAAATATGATCACACGAAACCAAGTTACGGTTTATGAATAGGGAGGTTGCGGAAAAAAACACGTGACATTTTTTATCAAGTAGTCCATAATCATTATTGATGTGTGCGCCGCTGCATTGCTGTGATGGGGGATCCAACAGTTGTTTGCCTAGAGTTCAGGCATCTTGGGTCGGACGTTACAGCGCAATCTTCATAAAATCTCGTGGTAGTATTCCTTATTGAACGTAGAACCAGGGGGCAAACAATCGTGGAAGATAATTTCGTTGAAGTGAAAAAAAAAACAGTCAAATAAATCAACAAGAATTGAATATTGGTCTCAAGGTGGCAGCCATATACCCATGACTCCTGTAATCACTCTCTGAAGCAATCCAGGATCTTCTGCTACCGTCTGAAGGTTCAACGCAAAAAAATTCTGACGGGCGTTAACTTGTTGAGAATTAAAATTGTTGGGAACAAATATTGCTGTCAGCCAGTTTCTGACGCAAAAAATATCGGTCAGAACTGCTACAACTTATCCATAGGTATCTAAAATCCCCAGCTTACTTCCTGATAGTAATTCGGCGCTTATTGATTACGATAACACGGATTTTTTCAACGTTTTTTTGTTATTAACGTCGGTGGACTTCCCGAACGGGGTTATTACACGGCGTCTTTACGTCCGTCACGAAACCGGCGATGTCACGCATATACCGTGTTTCGGGACACTGTTTGATCAAAATAAGCATTTCACAACATTTTCACCATTTTAGAACACAATATTTGGCTTTTAACACGGAACTTGATGCAGATTCATTGTTTCTTCACGTTCGGCTCCTTAAAGTCGCCGCACTTCGTTTTCTGCACTTCTTTGATTCAAACTCAAACAAAATATGTATACATGTATATATATATATATATATATATGTATATATATATACACACCTCGGGACGACCAATGAATTATTCAATTCAATTGAAATGCACCTTTATTTGTCAAAGGGGGAACATTATTTACATTTTACAAACCGCTACCTAGAAATATACAATAGTCAGTTAACTTGTGTGCGTACATCTGCACTGTTAGTGTTTCAAGTTCTCAGTGCCCTCGCCATCCACCACGAAAACATGTTATTTACACGATCTGTCTTGGCAATTTGTTTCGACGAGATGGTGTTACCGCTTCTAAGATTGTTTAACCGAATGCTAAAATAGATTGACGTATATGATGAGTTTATAATACGATTGAACATGCGATAATCCGCTCTGTACTGAAGTTCGCAAATAGGGCTTATCACAATAGAATTTGGGGCAATGCTACACCTTAATGAGACACGACGAAGGAATCTCCTCTATTCACTTTCCATTGCTTCAATGTGTTTATCTAAATAAGGCCGCCAAACCTCACAGCAATAGATAAACGTAGGTACAACCAAACTATTATAAAGCCTCATGTAAAAATTGTAATCATTAATTATGAAACAACGAAATATGGTATTAGATATAAGATTTGCTGATCGGATGACTTGTGTACTATGAGTGCTAAAATCCAGCTGCGGTGTCACCGCAACCCCAAGGTCCCTAATGTAATTTAAAGTAGGGATAGCCTTCCCATGTAGCATGTAATCATGGGCTTCTTTTAAACACAATACAGCACATTTCGGCACTGATAAAAGCATTTTATTATCCACACACCACTTAGAAATCGCCTCAATCGTACTCTGTAGTACTTACCTTTCGCTAGCGGTCTTGGAAGGTCCGTATAGTTTTAAATCATCAGCATAAAGCTTATAAATTATTGACTCAGGAATAAGGTTTTTGAGATCTAAAACAAATATGCAAAATAAAAGTGGCCCGAGGCTTGATCCCTGACGAACGCCTGAGGGGCACGTACCCGACCCACTAAATCTATTGTTTACGCAAACGCAGAACTCTCTACGGGTAAGATAACTAGCAATCCATGATATAGAGCGAGTATCCACATCCAAGTACCTAAGCTTCTGTACAAGTTTCACATGGTTTACTATATCAAATGCCTTCGAGAAATCAAAATATATACAATCAAAAGCCAGCCTATTGTTTATCATAACAGCCCAATCTTGAGTTATTTCGACGAGTTGAGTTGCCGTGGATTTGCCTTTAGTAAAACCATGTTGCTTCTCATCCAGCAAGCATTTGGATTGGAGAAAATTAAAAATATGGTGCACTAGCAGTTTTCCAAAGATGATACATGCGATAGATGATTGAGCTACAGATCTGTAATTATCTACATTTGACTTAAGACCCTTCTTATGTACAGGGGTTACGACTGATTGCCGAAAATGTTTTGGCACAATGACATCCTCACAGGACCTACTGCATATAAAAAAAGGGTTCAGTTATCGCAGACGCTACATTTTTATAAAATATGGGTGGGATTAAATCAGGAGTAAAGCTGCATTAAGTGGGTAGTTGTTTGATTTTAGAAAGAATATTATATTCTGATATTTCCAAGTATGGACAGCTATCTCTCGAGACCACGTCGTTGGACACCTTTGGAAACGGAACTCCCTTGGGCAACATAAACCGACAAGAAGAAGTCCTTAAATGCATTTGCTTTAGAAGCGTTGTCTACAAGGACCGTCTGATCTATATTTAAAGCCGCAATTTTTTTCTTTTACCTTTAGTCGTTTATTTGCATATCTAAAAATCGACGTTGTGTTTTTAAAATCAAGACTGGCTTCTTCCATTATACGAAGTATTCTAGTCGCCTTCCTCAACTTTTCATACTGCACATTTGGCTCCTGGTTAATCAACCGTTCTAGATTGGTGACATATTTACGTAAATTAGCATTATTTTTTTACTTGCATTTCAGGAATTACTTCAGGAAGCCGAAACTTGTTTATTTAAATTGCGCAATTATAATAGTTACTAAAGCTGCAGGTCATGCTCTCGCGGAGGTGGAGTAGCTTTGTATATACGATGTGACTATAACGTTTAAGTACGAAAGGAGCTGACTTTTGTAACTTCAGCTACCTTTTTCTGCGAGAGTTTAGTAGTGGAGGTGAGTGGTGTGGTGGAGGGAAAATCTCTTCTGGTTGGCGCATTCTATCGCCAGCCGTCTGGCAGAGCCTCCGATTTCATAAGTGGATTAGAAAATATAATTTTAAAGATTAACGGCCAAAATATCCTTCTCCTTGGAGATGCTTATATCGATGCTCTTTGCAATGACCAAAACTCTCGTGATCTCCAAGAAATACTGTGCTCATTTAACTTTAAAGAGTTCGTCGGTGTGCCGACGCAAGTTGTCGTAGTGGAGAGGAGGGGAGACCGCTCCACCTATAGCGCCAATTGTATCGATCACATTTACTCCAATATAAGTCCCGAAGTTGTCATTCAAAGCGGATCAATCACAACAACATTCTCCGACCACCAGGCCACGTCCATCTCACTACCAACCACTGGATCGGTCAGCAAACGCGTCAATAATTAATATTACTCGACGCGCAATCAATATTACTCGACGTGTGTGGCTACTGACACGGAATGCTCGGATGGATATGTAATATCTGAAAAATTTCCTCGTGGAGCAACATAGATCTCATTTTAGCCGGTCCATACTCTAAGGATTGCATATATTTTACGCCAAACAAAGATATGCTCAGTTGCACCTGAGCAAATTCCATCCCAGGTATTGCAAAAAGCAGCCGATGTTCTTGCTGACCCCGTATCATATCTGACCAATTTGTCAATTGTGGCCGGTAAATACCCAAAAGCGCTTAAATTATATCGCGTCATCCCGCTTCTTAAATCTGATGACACACTCGCAAAAGAAAACTACCGTCCGGTCAGCATACCGGCCCAGAGTCTCTAAGGCATTTGAGAAATGCTCATTCGAACAACTCAGGGACCATCTTGGGGGGAAAAGGGAAAAACATGTAGGGAGCATCGCTGCCCTGTTCAATAGCCGTAATATTCTGCCTCGTGACTGTCTGCTCGCCATGTACTACGCCTACGTTCATAATTATCTGACCTACGCAATTTAAATATTTGGATTGACTTAAATGCGTTTTTTATGCCCGTTACATCGCCTGAAAAAAATACTTTGCGCGTAATATTTGGATATCCACTATGGCAATCCATGCGTTATAAATACGTAGATATGTCGATTCCGCCTTACCCTCTGCAAATAGAGATGTCTGTCGTACCTGAGATCAAACGAATCCTAATGGGACTTTATCCCAACCTGCTCAAATTTTCCCATTCGACGTCAACCATGAACACAGGGGGATCACACACACAACTTGTCATCTTGTCTGCAGCCACAGGTAACCAATCTCGTTTCTTAATATCAACTCTCGGTGCCACATATTGGAACAAGCTCCCCCCAGATGTGCGCGCAATCTCTTCGTTGACAATATTCAAACAAAATGCTAAGCAATACTGTTTAGGTACCTTACTCGAATATAAGCCAAACACGATAATGATCATAATGACAATAAATACAATTATAAGATGACATGCAATATAGACACTCTATACTAGCCTTTGATGGCTTTGAGGAGCTGTTAACCTCTCATGAAATTGATAAAACCTATCTATCTATCTTATTAAATAAGCCCAAAACGCGACTTGAATGCTTTCTACGAATGTATGGTACTATTCTTTACAATATTAAAGAAAAATGTGCCTGGCTAGCCTAATATCACAATGTTCGTCTAAGACTTAAATTATGGCTGAATTGTTGATTTTAACATGAAAAGCAATTCAATACGACGTGTGTATTGTTGTTGCGAGCCCTTTAAATGGTCGCCATGCAACATGGCATTGATCCAGTGAAGGAGGTCGCACCACCCCAAGCCGCGATTCAACCACTGCCGCCGTAACTGACACACTGTACAATGCAATCTTGTGCAAGTAGCTCTTGTTCACGTCGCGGGTACGTGTACTCCGTTGCGTCTATCGTAACCTTAGGAAGGCATCGTAGTCTTACCCGAGAGTAGAAAGGCCAGGCAGCCATTGTCGCCGTCAACTAGAGCAAACCTTGAGACCTCGAGTAAACTGGCATCGCGTTTGTTCGTAGGGGCTGTGGTCAGTTATGCACGTATAGCGTGACCATAGGCCCTAACATTCATATTAGGCAGTCGTTGCCCACTACAGTAAGAGCAGCATCAGCAGCTCTTCCAAATTGACAGGTGATGCAATTTTTTTTACATCAGTATCATTTATTTATTGCACCATATGTATGTTATATATAAGTATAATAAGATATCTACACGTGTATAAGTAATAAAGTTTCATCGAGCTAGCTAATGTATTTATAAGGTAATTAATTGTCTATTAACTATGAATATTTGGCAATACCCATCAATATCTGTTAATATTAGTATAGTCGCAGTAGAAGATTAAGAAAAAGACTGGGATAAAGCTGATAGCATGAACGGCACACGTATACGGCGCCAGGAAGTTTCATCTTTCGTTAGGTTCCGGGAAATGCTTGAACTTTCTTTTTTCTCGTCGTGGAAATTTTGCTATTGGCTAGATTTCGGAAACTGCTTAAACTGTATTTTTTCAAAAGTTTTGCCTGAGAGAGGAGGTGAGTTCGGGAGACAGAATTTTGTAGCTAGATCGGGTTGCGCTAGACAAGCGGTTTAGTAGAAGTCATAAGGGTCAACTACCTGGGTTTTTGCCTTTCGTGGTAACTTGATGACTAGCTTGAAAAACGCGGGTCTCACTTTTCCTAGTTAATCCGGCTGCCATGTGCTAGGATGCTTCCATGCCATGAGCCGCCACTAAAGCAACTTTCAGGTCAAACGTGCTTCTAGCTTGCCCAGCGGGTATTGTTAGGGCTGCTAAGATGCATTTTTTTCCAGAAACATATATATATATATATATATATAAACATGGAAACCTGGAGAAGTTTTTTAAGGTTTCTGCGTAGTAAAACAGAAGTTGAAAATTGAATTTACAGGCGAATAGTAATCTTTGTTGACGTTTGGACGGCGCAAATATTAGACTGCGTGTTGTTTTGTGTTCTACGGAATAGAGCCCAGCCCTGGGAAGAGTGTATCGACAGCACAAACATTTTAATCTGGATATTTCAATGTTTACGATGACCCCCGTGGAGAATGTCCTAAGTCAGCAACGGACAAGGAAGATGTAGCTCGCGTGAAGACTGCAATTGGCGAAAACTCAAACATACGAAATGCATCGATAGTGGACATTTTGGGTTTTGATGCCAGCTCCCCTCAAAAGAGCTTGCTCTGAACGATCACCTCGGATCTACAAAAAAAAAGCTCGGTGGGCGCCTCGTGATTCAACATGGGACGAAACATTTCTCGAGAAAGAAAACCCACGCCTCGGTCCTTCTTTCGCGAGAATTTCTGATAAAATCCGACTGATAAAATCGCGAGAAAATCTGATAAAATCCGACTGATAAAATCGCGAGAAAATCTGATAAAATATTCTCGAGACCCGTCAAATGTGATGAGACGTTGGTACATTTCTATGGCTTTTCACCCAAGTCCCAGAGCTCGCGGAGCCCAAGCATTAGTGGCCCTCCATTCTCACAAAAGTGAAACGCCAGAAACGGTTGGTTGGATTAAAATATCTCATGAAGACGGTTCTTTCAGCTCAACAACACATTGGTCCATCGGGATGAAAACACTGAGGGCCCAAATGGGTCTGAAGCATCCAGCGTATTCGCCCGATGTGACACCATTGAAATCTAAGTGATACTTCTACGTTCCAAAAAACGGTGGTCTTATATCATAGAAATGTCAAAAACTTTGCTATGCTCCTACGCATATATATATGTATCATATTTTACTCAAATAGAGTATGTATAAGATGGTTCATGTGATTATTAAACATCAATATTTGTTGTCCTGCCGTTCCACCGAGAGATGGAGTGCAAGGATCGTTGTTGCACTGCCGGACAATCAACCGAGTGGTACTTAGCGCATTGCTGCGAGCAGAACCGATAAATACACTGAGTACTATAGTCTTCATGAAACTCCCAACGGGAGCATACGAGGTGATGGGACGCGTGTACGATGTACCCGGTATAGACGTGCCTGTCATCGCAGGCCACCCCGGTCGGTACCCAACAAGACTTAAAGACCTCGAGCGCTCTTACCTACGTCGCTGTCTCCGTGACTTTGCGTCACCGCTCTCCTAAGAACTGGTTAAGTGGATTCGTCGCAGACATACGCAGCCGAAGCACTTCAACCATAGGCGCACAGTCCGACAATACATACACGAAGCGGCTTCTCGCCCTGATTGAAAGGCAAAATACTCGCCTCATGTACAATGTAAAGCACTTCTCAAGCTAATTAAAATTTGCTTGAGATAGGTGTGGATACACTCTGTCTAAACTATAGGCCAAATTGGGCAGAGTCGTTCGGATAAACAAACGCACTGCCGTATCAACAGACAGTGCCGTATATTTCCGACCCCTACGTAGAGAGCTGCCAGTGCCGAATTAACACGGTCCTCGATGTGTGTAGTAATTAACGTTTCCGTATAGTGAATTCGGAAGCCCAAGTGTGAGAAAGAGTTTACAAAACCTAATGGCCTCTCACAGCAACGAATAAACGCGAATTCTCTTGGCTTTACGTGAGTTTATGTCTAGACCTTTTTCCATGAATACGTCTCTACTATGGCAGTAATGCGCGTGATAGCACTAATGTTGCGGTGAGCAACAACGCTGTCATCAGCATACATTACCATTACGGCATCTTGAAACCTTAACGCACGTATTGTACAAGATCGGCCAGAAGCAGCGTAAACGAGATGGGTCAGTGGGTCCCCTGAAGAGCTCCATCATTCTGCGTCAGCTCACGCCGCTCCTTCCCTCCACCAACAGCGTGTCACCGTCGAAAAAAACTGAAAACTATTATCATAAAAGCGCGCGGAGCCTTGTCAAAGGTCTTGACGCAGTCAATAAAGGCTGCATACAGGCGGCCTTCTGGACGAGACACTCGCGCACATCGCGGGTCCCCAAGCATTGTTTTAATAATAAACATTTTTTTAATAATAAATACATATGCTTATATATATATATATATATATATATATATATTAAACATTTCAAACAGAAACCACAATTTAGACGAATTTATGCCGATTCGCAATGCCGATGAAACGAAAGAGCAACGCTGTTGTAAATATTTGCTGGCTAAGTATCGTGATAAGATAACAGCCGCCCAATAATCATTTTGATCTGCGAGGGACATTAGGACAACGGAATGGTTCTGCTAACAAAGAAGTAGCCCTATTATTCGCGATAAAATGGTTGTGGCCTTCTGTGAGGCCGCCTATTAACCTAATGACAACTCTAACTCTCTCTAGGTAGGTAGCCTGGAAGAGTTGCTCTAACCAACGTCACCATTTATTTGTTCTGAGTCATCCTTATATTCCGACTGCTGTCGAACAGAATTCGATTTACACGTATACTATAGTATACAGGGTGCCGCAAACATAATGGCCAATATTTAAGAGATTGTCAATATCCTTGACAAAAATCACCTCCTACAATAGTATGGGAAGGGGGGGGGGGAGAGAAATGCCTCATTTAGGAGTGAGAATAAAATTCGTAGTATGTATTATTATTTACAATATGTCCGTTTTAAATATATATATATATATATATATATATATATATATATATATATATATATATACATGTATATATATATATATATATATATATATATACATGTATATATAAAGATATATATATATATATATATATATATATATACATGTATAGATATATATAGATGTCGCTCATAGACATTCAAAATGTTGAATCACACTACCACGCCGCTGCAGTCGGTATCCACCGCCGCAGACAATTGCTGTTAAGCGTAGCGGCGTATGTATCGTAGAATTTATTACTGTACTATGTGCGCGAGGAGGCGAGGCAAGGCAGTCGATGCGATACAATTCGCAGCGACCGGCGGCTGTAGAACATCGGACGGTCGGAGGGACCGGACGGACGGACAGACAGACAAAGGACAAAGAACTAATCGAGAAATGAAGTCGTACATCGTGGGGATCATTTGGTGCTGATGGTCATAGGTGCGCTAGTCGAAGTACTTCTACAGTAGTACAGAAGAAGTACAGTCGTACCACTCTGGTAATGGCATTGTATATAGCTGGCGTAGTAGTAGTAGTAGTAGTACATGGAGAGGCAAGAGCAGCCGCAGCAGTCAGAGACGAAGTGAAACTATAGTAGTTGTCCCCCGATGGAAGTAGAACGACATTGCAGTCGCCGATCGCCGTCGCAGTCGCAGCCAAAGTCCAATAGAAGCGACAGTCAGTCATCGACCGGTAGACAAAGCCTGGGGGGGGGGGGGGTGAACAAAGCCGACCCTGTGCCGACTGGGTCGACAGTGGGGAGCGGCATCAGGGAGAAGGAAGCAGATGATGATGATGATGATGGGAGAACGGCAACCGTGCCGGACAATGACGATGATGATGACGACGACGACGACGACGATCGCGACCAGAACTCGTGGCTCCCTCATGCGAGCTCGAGCCGAGACATCGAGCGAGTGTACATATAGTAGCAGCAAATAGGCGGGGTCGGGGGACGGGGGGGGATTTCGTCGAGAAAGAGGAGTAGGAAAACAAAGAAGACCGACAACGACAACAACAACAAACTAACGATAATAATAATAATAATAACAACAACAAGAACAACAACAACAATAACAACAACAAGAAAAACAACAACAACTGGCTGCAACAGGGCCGAAGCAGTACGAAAGACAGCACGGCACGGTATAACGGTAACAACCCCACAATGACAAGACATGATGATAATAATGATGATGATGATAATGATGATGATTATGATAATGATGATGATGATGACGACGGCGATCGCCACCACCACCACCACGACGACCCTTACGCTTGTGTATTCAGTGTAGTTATTTTTCGTCGCCTTTGTTTCGGCGGCATCTACGCGACAGTGGCGGCGGCGGCGACACATTATCTTCAGTAGGCCATCACGCTGACCGCTCTACAATAACAATACCCATTCCTTCTCTTCCATGCTCGCCTTTGTCCCGTGGCTGTGAGTTCTTCCAACTTGTTGATCTCTCTCTCTCTCTCTCCCACTGCCAGTAACTCGTCCCGCTTCCAACCCACCCACCCCCCCCCATCTCTTTCTTTCTCCATCCATATTTTCCTTCATTCCTGTCTCCGTTGTTTTTCCTCTCGCTCTCTTTCTCGCTCCTTTGTGCTCGTCACTCCTCCTCAACTACTACTACTACTACTACGTCACGGAACGGGACCGCTATGTAACGGTCCCGTCACCAACAATCCCCGACGAGTGTAACGCTAGCGAGTCAAACAGACAGACGCTGGCTCTCTTCTCGCACGACCTCTCCTTTGTCAGTTCCACTACTATCCATCTATGTATTGTTTTTCTCATTACTCATGATACGACAGTATAGCTAATACAATTGTTTCCCAGTATATATATATATATATATATATATATATATGTATCTGTCCGTCGTCTGCATTGAAAAACCGTCTCCTCTCCGTGAACGGGCACAACTTGCCGAAGCGACGGCGGCACTCCGTCGGGCTGCTCCGTCGTCCGTTTCCATCCCTTCATCATAAGCCGTCTTCCATTCCTGCTCCTGCCCTTTCCCCTTCAACCTTATTCCTCTCTCTCCCTCTCTCCTATCTCTCGTTCTCGCCGCCCTCTGCTTGCCATCGCGGACTGGCTGACGGCGGGCCGCCACCTACCACAGAGAGAGAGAGAGAGAGAGAGGGAGACAGTAGTGGGGTATCAACCACACAGAGTGTTCGTACCACAGTTCGTACCACACACGACACCATTCGGAGCGCTGCGGTGTCTGCTGAGATACTCTTGTTGTGTTGAGGGCGTAAGCGAGAGAGCGACCGAGTGGGTTAGACGGATAGACAGATAGGTTTTATCATCTTAATTTGCCATAATAAGTCATGTGGCGCTATACCCCGTACAAGTTACTTAGCCAGAGCTCGTCGACGGCCACAAAACGACTGACCACAACAATACAACACACCCACACAAACTCAGATGAGCACGACTCGCATGCTCGCTCCACATCGCATCGACGCGCCCAGCCGAAGAAAGACCAAGGAGGTCACATGGACAGACCTCACAAACCCGCACATACCTTCGTGCTGTCGGCAGCGGAATATTCTAACATGAATGATGTACCATAAATACAGTGCATATATATATATATATATATATATATATATATATAAATATAAATAAATGAGCATAACGCAATGTGCGCTTTTTTCGAGACCCGAGCTACTATCAGTTTGTATATCTCATTAGTGTTATTATTATTATTTCTGTTAATGTTTAAAAATTTCATTACTCAGTATTTTGTTCTAAGACCAAACAATTTCCGGAGCGGCGTCTTCATCCACCCTCACGAGAATGTTGCTCGTGTGATCGTTGCGACGAACAACTCATTTGCTTAGAGGATGATTGCCCATCGTTCACAGATTCGAAACGACTTTGTTTCTATTGTAATACCTTTCTTCAATATATATATACATATTTATATATATATATATATATATATATTGTAATACCTTTCTTCAATATATATATATACATATTTATATATATATATCTTCTCTTGGCTGTGACGTTGCAGTGCACGGCCGCCCGCTTGCCGAGTTTTAGTGGGTGAGAAGTGACTGTCATTTTGAGATTGGCTAGTGGGTGGCATGGGTGATGGCTTCAACCTTCTCTTCATCTCACCAGCGGGGCCGCGAGTGTAACCGCGACATCACAGCAGCGAGCGGCGGCGGCCGCTGCCGTAGCAGCCGCCACCGCCGCCGCGGCTGCTGCTGCTGCTGCAGGTGGTGGTCGTGCGGGGCGTCGAAATTCCGCTAGTTTAGCGGGACGGCGGGAGAGAGTACCTTGGTTGTGGTACTTTCTGGCGGTGGTGGCGGCGGCGGCGACGGCGGGTACTTGTCAAGAACACCACAACGGCGGTGGCGGCGATGACGACGACGACGACGTCGAAGACAAGAAGATAAAGAAGAGAAAGAAGATCGGCCCGGCAACGCTAGACGAGACGGTTGCGGTGATCGGAGCAGCTACAGCAACAACAGCAGCGGCTCACAGCGGCGGCGGCAGTGGCAGTGGCTGATGTGGTAGAGGCAGCCCCCAGCAGCAGCGGCAGCAGGAGCGAACGAGATGAGCTGCTTGTCTTATGGCTGGTGTGGCGCCGGCGGTGGACGGTGCTGAGAACGACGACAACGACGAGGAGAAAGAGATGTTATAGAAGCAGCATCTGAACGGCAGCAGCAAAAGCTACGCTCGCTCCTGTACAGCCCAGGCTCCTGAGGAGTCGACAAACTGGCACAGAGGCACGACAAGCCCACCAACACCACCACCACCACCACATATGAGCAATCCCCGCTCAAAAAAAGTCTGAAAACCGAGAAAACACATCGTAGCGTCGTCGATCGCTACCGCAATCAACGACCGATGATTGACTAAGGACTAGTACTAAGCACCAGAATCTGTGTGAACGTGGTGGTGGTAATCGTGGTGATGGTGTAGCCGGTGTGAGGATTCAACTGCTTGTACAACGACAGCAACGGACCACTGATACTGTTGCTGTGGCTGCTAGAAGAAGTCTACAAGCGAATGCAGCTATCGAGCAAAGAAAAAGTACCTGAGCAGCACAAAGACGAGATGCACTCGACGAATTGTGGCAAATAAAACGCGAAGAAAGAAAGAAAGAAAAAGTGTGTGTCTGTGTGTGAGAGATAGATAGAGAGAGGGATGAACGGAGATCGATTAACCGAAAAAGTTGCGCGAGAGTGAAACAGCGTCGACATCTGTGTCATTTTGGGGATTTATTTCTCTGAGGATCTGGATGGATGGATGCATGTCTGCCTGCATGGATGGATAAATGGAAGAAGAGCTTTCGAGAGCAGAACAAGACGATAGGTTAAGTAGTAGGAGTCGCAGCCGATCGAAAGATGATGGAGAGACTTGTCTGGACTGATTGCTTCGCTACATACAGCCGTACAGAGGAGTAATAGTGGGTCTTGCGAAGAATGGCTGAAGCTGTCGTGGTCAGCTTAGTGCAGCGACGACGTGCGATAGCCGCTCCAGCCAGCCGACGACGAGGTTGTGCCGGAAATGTGGCCTCTCCGAGTTATCTCTGCTGCTGTTGTTGTTGTTGTTGTGGATGATAATGTTCTGGCTGGCGCTGCTACGGTTTCTCCTCTAGCAGTTTACGTGTCGAGTTGTTGAATATCAGGCCATGAATGTGCGTGCATACTTGCATGTCAGGTTAGTGTAAATGTGGTGTGTCTCTCCCTCTCTCTCGCTCTGCATACAGCGGGTGACAAGACTGGTGGATGTGGTGAATCGAGACGGTAACAAGCACAACAACCACAAAAGCAGCAACAATAAACACGGCGTTGCCTCTAGTAGCAACAGCAACATCAGCTGCTGCAGGTGCTGCAGCAGCCGCCGCAATAGTAAGAACTGCACCAGAAACAGTATTTACAGCTGATATGATTTGGTGATGTTGATTGTTTGTTGCCCGTTCGTTCGTTCATGCTGCACAATAAATCAAATTGTGCTGCGAAACTCATCGCCACTGGCCCGCCGGCGATCAGCGACTTCTTGGTGTTGTTTCGACAGCGCCCTCCACCATCATCGCCGCATTCCATTTCGGGGTTAGTTAGTCACCTCGAAGAAGACCTCGAGAGACTCAGAAGTTAGAAGACGTTATTGCTGTTACAATACAACAAGCCAGCTGTAAGCAGAAGCAGCAGCAGTAGCCAGAAACACCCCTGAAGCGTGGGTTCCCCCCTGTTTCTCTGTATGTCTGCCTGGCAGATACGAACGTAGTCTGTCAACAGCCTGCCAGTCTGTCTTCGCTTACCTAAGCCCTCAAGACCTCATCCCCCTCCTGCCTCCGACGTGTTCGACGGGAATACAGCGCGTTGCCATTCGTCGTCGTCGTCGTCATCATTGGCGATCGGTGAGTTCCAGCGGATAACTCGCCGAAGAACCTGGTGATGGTCATAAGCAGAAGCAGAACGTTGGTGAAGAAGGCGGTGGTGATCATGATGGCGCCGACGATGACGCTATAGGAATAATGTTTGCTTGGCTGTACTGACGTCTATCTCTATGTCTGCATGTAGATACGTGATTGATGCTGCTGCTGCTTCTGACTTGTGTCTCGCCTCCATCAACACCAACAACAGCAACAACAACAAGAAATACAACGCCGACTTGTCGTTATTCTGTAGCTGACGTCGTCAGCGTTTAGCGTCGAAGTCTTCGCCTTCACGTCTTGGTGGTGATCGTGGTTGCCTTCACGTCTTCGACGACAGCATTAACATCATCAGTCTGCATCATCACCGTGTTGTGCTCCGGTGCTCGTCGTGAACGTCGAGGACATTCGCTGCTCGGTGTCGTTGGTTGCTTGTGCATACCATTACCCCACCACCACCACCACCGCCATCATCATCGCCACCACCTTCAGCGACTTCAACGACTTTAGCGCTTGCTTGTGAGGCGACACGCGACCGATCGTCGCCAGTTCCTTGATCGCCAGTCCCCAAGCAGTTCGCCCTTCGCCTGCTGCAGAAGATGATGATCCGAGCTACACCTACCGGGCGTCTTCGTGCGGTGTCAGCCTAATGTTTACAACATCTCGATCTTATTGCTTGCGTTGTTGTTGTTGTTCTCGTGGTCGTCGTCGTTGTTGTTGTTTTTGTTGTTCTTCATCATCATCATTGTCGTATCGCTTATCGTTATCATTACCATCATCATCCTCGTCACCATCATCGCCGTCGTCATTATTGTGACGGCGTTGACAACGCCGACGACAACGAATGGCAGCTTAACAGCTCCACGTCCCTCGTTCGCTGGTTAGTAAACTACCATACTAGCCACAAAACAACAACAACAACAACATCAGAAGCAGCAGCAACAACAACAACAACCACAACAACAAGAAGTTCAACTTGTACTACAAGCAAATCGACTACCACTGTTGTTGTCGCCGTCATCGTGGTTTTTGCTGTTGTTGCTCGTGCCGTGGCCGTGAATGTTGACCAGCGACGAAAGCAAGTCATACGTATTCGGTTGTTATCGAATTGCTGCAGTTTTTTTGTGCCCAGACGCCAAGCCCAGCTACCAGACACCCACTCACCTCCAAGCACCCAATTTACTCCCTCGCCGCTGGGGTTTAGCTAGCAAGTTTAGCCAGCTACGCTAGTTGTTAACGGCTGCTGAAGCAATTGCCACAGCATAACTACTACTACTACTACTGCTTCTTCTGCTTCTGCTGCTGGTGATACAACAACAACATATAGACGTTCTTAGTTACGCGTAGTTAGCAGCTGGTTAGCTTGCTGTAACTATTTCTACAGCGACAGCAACAGCAGCAACAACAACAAGAACAGCAGCGGCACCATCAGCAACAACAGTATAATAATAACTCTTACCACTGCTATTCATCGCTGCTGCTAGCCGCAACGAGCTGTCACCAGCACGGCCGAAGCACATCTGATGAAAGCCGAAGCGAGCGTTGACCTAGCAATAAGACAAAAATACCAACAACACAACAACAACAGCTGCAGCAGCAGCAGCAATAACAGTAATAACTTCCAACATTGCTGGCAGAGTTGCACGTGCCGAAGCCACCACCAGAGAGGGTCGTCATAATCACCACCAGCCCCGTTAGCGGTGAAGGCGGCTGCTGTGAGGAGTCCACAGACATCAACGTGGACTTCAAAGCTTAACGTCACAGCAACAACAACAACAACGACAACAAGGAAAAACATGTGCGAGGCCCATGTGTAATGTCGACTCGGGTCGAGGCGGCTGCGGTTAAGTTGTTATTGTCGTTGTGTTGATTGTTATCATCACCCCACCCCGCCCTTCATCATCGTCAACAACAAGAGCACCCCATCACCATCATCACCGGCATCACCCCACAGTCATCACCATCATCGACAGCACCCCTCCCCGCCCCATCATTCGTGGTCCACCATCTATATGGTGACGCTGCGTGGAGGAGTGCTTGGTGCCGGGACCAATCTCGTCGAGCGCGTACGGGGCAAGCAGCACACGGCCACCGGATTCGAACACGCACCTCTTCGAGCTTGTTCGTCGACGACGACGAAGTGCTACGACGGCCCGTACAATGTGTCGCCGATAAGTGTGCAATTGCCGGCAATGCCGGTGTGAGCGAATTGACTTGAGCGAGCGAGCAAGCGAGCGAGTGTAGGAGAGGAAATAAGCATGTGTATGTGAGGTTCGTGGTTGATCTGATATCTGTGAGAGCGGTTTGTGGAGTAGGTGAGAAGCAAGAAAACGTCAACAGGAAGAGGAAAGGTGTAGCCGTTGTTGTTGCTGCTGCTGCGGCTGCTTCTGCTGATGGTGGTCGTGGTGACTGTAGAGGTGGGACTGGTGCTGAAGGGAATAGTGACGAAGATGAGGATTATCTCGACCAGTGTGTGGTGTGCTTGTAGTGAGTCTGTGCTTGTAGAGAGCATAGATCATTGATTTGGTGGTTTGCCTTGCGCCGCCATTGCCGCCGACGCCGCAACTGTTGTTAGCGTTCGCGCTTTTAGTTCTTCCTCGGCCCAGTTCCATGTGGTCCTTCCTCTGAGCTCCTTCATCTGACTCCCTCCGACTTCTGTAGAAGCCGTTGCTTTCTGCTCACTTCTTGACGGCTGTACTTGTTGATGAAGACGACGATAACGATAACAAGTACACACGCAAGCTTCTCAACTCAACAAGCGACTCAAACCACCAATTCTCCCACACTCACTCACTTCACACAACAAGCCTTAGCTTGGACTAGGCCTTAGCAACCTAGGCGAGAGAGAGACAACGACGGCTGAAACGAGCCGAAACAAACGTTGCAGCACTAAGCACAAGCAGGTCGTCCGAAGCAACAGACAACCATGGGCACCTGCTTCAGTAAGTCGCGGTCGGGCGGCAAGGCGAAAACCGACGAGACGGTGCTCAGCCAGGAAGCGGTGCTTGCGGCTGCCGCTGGCCATCCGATTGTCCACGGCGGGCCCATCCAGACAGGGCCAACGGTGGGCGGCGGGGGCGGCGGCCTCGTGGGGGTGCCGGTGACCGTCGGGGGCGTCGTGGTCACGGGCCAAGAGCCGCGCCAGCATCTTGGCATGCACCCCAACCATCCGGGCTTTGATGCGTCGCTCGCTGCGGCCGCGGCTGCTGCTGCTGCCGCTGGAGGCGGTGGCGGCGGCGGAGGTGGCGGGGGAATGCCGAACGACAACTCGGAGGGTGGACACGGCTCGCCTGGCGGCGGCGGTGGCGGCGGCGGGGGTATCGGTGGTGGAGGTGGCGGAGGTGGGGGTCTCGGTGGTGGTATGGGTGTCGGGGGTATGGGTGGTGGCGGTGGAGGCGGCGGCATGATGGGCGGCGCGACCAAGGTGTTCGTTGCGCTGTACGACTACGACGCGCGCACCGACGAAGACCTCTCGTTCAAGAAGGGCGAACACCTCGAGATTCTCAACGACACCCAGGGCGACTGGTGGTTCGCCCGAAGCAAGTCCACCAAGCAGGAGGGATACATCCCGTCGAACTACGTCGCCAAGCTTAAGTCTATCGAGGCTGAACCGTAAGTACATCCGGAGTCGTGTAGACGGGAAGGATATTCGGCCAGACATTGCCGAAAGCTCCCGTATCCATACAACAAACGAACGGGATCGATCATTTAGATCGATGATAAATATGATAAATATATAGACTATAGGTACACGCTCATGCCATGCACAGCATATGGACGCTTAGAGTCACAGTCGTCACTGTTCGAAACTGGTAACAAAAAACGCAGCCATGCGAGAAGGTTCGAGAAAATCTCCACACTAAGATAATATTATTTATTTTATCTTGGTGGAGATTCTGTCTGTGACTGGGGAAACAGTTTCATCATTGTAGAAATGTTACGAAACTATACTGGTTTGATAAGTTGATCCGCGCATGCATTTATTGTTTTTTTTTCTTCTAAGAATTGTCTTAAATCTTGTTCCATTTTTTCCGTACGCTCTCACGCCTTTTCTCTTCTTCTTACCTCTCGTAACATAAGCTATGCCGTGAACTCGTATTGTGAAGGCGTATTGCTAGTGCGATTCAGTAGAAGAAAGACTCTCTTAAAGAACCACTTTCATTCTGCTCTGAACGAGCGAGAATTAATTGGTAGGATCGTGTTTACCGCTATGGTCGGGTTCCGCGAGCTCGTTAGCTCATCAAGCTGGTCGTCCACGTCCATTCGTCTACACTTTTTTTTAGGTGTTCTCCAATATATGTTTGTCTACATCGCGTCGTTATCGCTAATATGGGGCCCATGGATGTTGTTGGTGTATCGTTACTGACACAAAAAATAAACACTGTCTATACCAACCCACAATTCAGGGAACCGGAGGCGTTCGCTCGCAGGGAACGCACAGTGTCCATACTGGAATGGCACATGGAAACATCTATGTGTTTATCTGGGTACCCCTTCTGTTATCGATTGGTACAGTACCGTATATATATATGTATATATATATATATATATATATATATATATATATATATATATATATATATATATATATATATATATATATATATATATATATATACGTGCATATTGGTGTACACATCTTCTCCATCACCGGCGGCGTCGAATGGGAGCGCCATCCAGCGCTGTTGTTGGACTGTCGTAATGGCGCGTGCGAACGCGTCTGCGGCAGTGGTGATGATTCGTGTGTCGGATCTGTCTTTGCGTTTGATCGGCGTCATGGCTTTTGCGTTTTGCTTGGAGCGGAAAACGCAGGATCTGCCGGCCGGCTCTTCTTTCTGATCGCCCGATTCGATTTTCGAATTATTAGGGGCTCTCCGGGGACTCGGCGGGATGGTAGTGTCGATAAGGACTGGGAAGCGGTCGAAGAGAAGCGTGAGGCTCCCATAGCGGTGATTACGATTGAGCGGCTCACTATTGTTGTTGCTGTTGGTAGTGGTGGTGGTGGTGTTGTTGTTATTATTCGTTTGTTCGGCACTCAGATTGGATTCATTTGGAATTTTGCCAATTCGAACATTCCATTACAGTCAGAAAATTGCGCTTGCTCGCTGGCTTGTGTATATATCTCTCTCTCTGTATCGCTACAACTTTTCCAACGGGGTTCCAGCTCTCGCATAGCGATTCGAACTACGTCAGCAGCAGCAGCAGCAGAAAAAGTCGCCGGTTCAACGAGCGGAGCAATAATCTATAAGTGTCAACGCACGTAGAATTGCGATGCCCCCCCCCCCCCCTAGGTTCGTACATCTGTACCATCATCTGTAGAGCGAGCTCTCGAATACGAATGAGAAAGGGCTCTTCAGTTGCTGTTGTGTCACCATCGCTGCGTCGACGGGTCACACTCACGATTGTTGGGCAATTATATTCAAGATAAATAAAATAAGAGTGATGCAACAATGTATATTGACGCTATATTGTTGCTTGCCAGCAATAATAATAATATTCGTTCCCTTGCATACAGAAATCGTCCCGGTGAGAAGCTCACGTATCGTACATGCCGAGCGTTGATAGCCTCAACATGCGCTATACGTACAGCCGCGCTAAGTAACCGCAGGCGTGTAGCTATTACAATAGTCGTCGTAGTAATTCGCATGACACTCGTCAACGTGATAGTGAACTGGGCTGAGCTGCTGTGAGTTGCTGCTATGGACGCAACCAGCTACGGTATCCGATGGTTTCCGATGTGTCTGTAGATGCCTTTTCGATGTGTTTCCTCTGTACATGTGACTGGGGGTATAGTTGTAGCTAGCTATAGGCTTGGCGTGGATAAACGATAGGTTTTCGATCGATAGATATACATACACACACGCACACTAAGCAGAAATAATGAGATTTATCAATATATGTAACATATACGTTTTGATAATGAACTCTGTTAACCACTACAGGCACTGCAGCTAGAGATACAACAAGATCGATAGCGCAAGAGAGAGGGGGGAGAATTTAAGCCCATAGGGGGTAAGTTGCTTATCGATTTGGTTCGCCACCAGCTCACCCTGTGTCCGATATGCCCCCGCTCGCTGTCTGGGACAACACACATTGCTCTGTTGCAATGTTTGTTAACAGCACTAGCAACGATGAAGGTATCAACAAACGCAATAGCAACAACAACAACAACATCTGAAAGCACTCACAGAAGCGGCAATGGTGGCCGCAGAACGGAACGAAAGCACACTGCGCTGCTATTGGTGTACACATGGCCGCACACCGATTCATGCCGTGAGAGCGAACTGCTTTGGCGGTGTCTGTGTTGTTGCTTCTGTTCTTATTGTTGCATGTGTTGTTGTTGTTGCTGCTGCTGTTGTTGTTGTTGTTGTTGTTGTTGCATGTGTTGTTGTTGCTGTTGCTGCTGCTGCTGTTGTTGTTGTTGCTCTTGTTTTTGTTGTTGCTGCTGTTGCATTTGTTGGTCGGTGTTGCCTTCGCCCGTTTTACTGTGCAGATCTGCACACAGTAAGCTGCTAGATCGGATAATGCTGTGAAATGTTTCCTGGGTGGTGGTGGTGGTGGGTTGTTGTTGTTGTTGGTGTAATTTACGTTTTCGGTGTCGGTCAGCCCGCGTCAATGTTGTTGCCAATTTGTATTTGCCACCGCCGTAGACGACGATATACGTGTACACAGACTTATACTCGTATAAAGGCAGATTTTTCTTGCACCATGACAACGACGGACAAGGCGAACGCTCGCCGAGTATTAGTGAGGAAGAAAGGTGGTTGCTGTTGTTGCTGCTATTATTGTTTGTACCGTTGTTGGTATTGCTGTTGGTGTTGCTGTTGTCGGTGTTATTGTTGCTATTATTGTTGGTGCTATTCCTGTTGTTGCTATTGCTGTTGTCGGTGTTATTGTTGCTATTATTGTTGGTGCTATTCCTGTTGTTGCTATTGCTGTTGTCGTCGCAGTTCGCCGTTGTGTTGGCGTCGGACAGACACATAGACAGACATACAGGCGGACGGTCGGAATTTCTTGCCGGGTGTTTTCGGTCGTGGAAGTCGGCGCTGGCTTTCGTTCTTCTTCTCCTCCTCCGTCGTCGTCGTTGTGGGGTTCATCTTGGACGTTCGGCGTCCATCGTGTGATGCTGGCAAATATTGGTCGATTGGTCGGACGCGCCGCGCCAGAACCAATAAGATCACAGATACAGACCCTCTCGACGACAAGAACAGCAGCAGCCGTCATCACCAGCAAGTCGTTTACGAACCTTCTCACTCTGTGCGCCTCTTTCTCGCTCACTTACCGAACTGATATCGATGAATAGATAGATAGATATCAGTGAGCAGTTGCCGCCACCCGTGTCTGAATACTTGTTGTGCTGCTTGTTTTGTCTTGGATCAACAACACTGCAATGGAGGCGCGACAACTATAACAACAACGATCATAATAATAATTATTATTATTTTCTTCTTCTTCTTCTTATTATTATTATTATTATTATTATTATAAACAGCCAGCAGTAACGAATAGAGGACTAGGATTGAGGCAGACGCAGGAGCAACAACAACATCAAGAAAGACAGCCATTACAACATATGCGAAAACAACAGCAGCATGAACAACCACAGCCTCGACACCGACGGCATGCATTGCTCATTTATGTCCGAACTCACAGTTGATTCCTAAAGCCTGCAGGACGTATTCCGAGAACCTACACGACAGTTGCACTCGGGGCAATTAGTTACACGATCACCGACCGCCTCCGAAGCATCGCGATAATCCGAGGAGGTGACTAGATCTCGGGTGCCGAAAAAGACCCCCTCTATTAAGCTCGTTTTTCCTCTTTCTCTCTATCTCTCACCCGGTCGGCCTGTCTGGGTCCAGATATTGCTCGTTGGCTCGCCTGGCCATCTTGCGCCGTTATGACAAGACGCGCTTCCTGCAATGCTTGAGCAGCAGGCAAATAATAATAATAATAATCATAATCAGATAGTTACTGTGTACGATAAAAGCCTCCTTGGTCTGTATTGCGATCAGGCTATAGTAGAATGGAAGAGAAGCAACATAAACCATAGCAGCAGCAGCAACAACAACAATGATCACGACAACGATGTAAACCACAGCAAACATTGCAGCAGTAACGAGTACAATACCACTATACACCAACACTAGCAACAATTAATGGTGGGTGGGTGACCGTTTTGCACCAACCCAAGCCGCCGGAACAGCAATGACAACATCAACAACAGTAGTTTCAAAAGACGTTTTGCGACAACAAAAGGATCAGCGTAGCCAAACGGCAACAACAACGACAACAACAAATACATCATCGATCGTGATGCTAACAAGAAAAGAAGCGGTGAAGAACAACAAAAGCCAGCGACAACAAGCAGATGAACAGTAACAAGAACTGCAGCAACAACAGTATCAGCAGCAGCAATCAACAAACAAAGATGACGAACCCATGTAGCACGACAAAACAGATGTAGTAAAAACAGCAGCAACAACAACGCCACCTCACGAAATGATCCATTTAGTTCATCTAGGAGGTGAGGAACAGTGACAAATGAAGTTATCGACCACAGATAAAAATACGGCGAAAATCACGAGAAACAGCATTAGTACAAACAACAACAACAACAACAACAACGTTAGCACTGCGTTGGCAACAGCGAGATCATCTGCTGCAAGGACTACACAACCATATAGAAGTACTTATTGTTGTTGTTGTTTATTGTTGTTGTTTTTGTTGTGGTTGCTGTTGTTGTTGTTGTGATTTTTGTCGCAATTCTTGTTGATGTGGCTTTTTTTTGTTGTTGTTGTGGTTTTTGTCGTCGTTGTAATAGGGGTAGCAGATAGATTGCGGAGTAATAGCGTCGCGCTTTTGTTTATGGTTTTTTTTTTTTTAAGCTGTTCGCCTGTCTGCACCCCCCCCCCCCCCAGCGATCAGCAACGTCAGTCAATCCGACCACTGGCCGAGTGTCGAAACACTGCTACGAGGCGAGGATCGAAATGCCACAAACGTGCCGCCTCAGCCGAAGCCGCTAACGATAGCGACGAAAAGCCTAACTAACCACGAACACATGCGAGTTCGTCTGACCTAACAGTGATTTACGTTGAAGTGGAATTGTTGTTGCTGCTGTTGCTGTTGTTGTTGCCGCTGTCACAGCTGTTGTCTCGGTGTCGGTTGTTGGCTCGCCGCAGTTGGTGATGGCTCCATCTGTACATCGCGGTTGAACAACACAACACAAAAAACAACAAAGACGCTGCCGATCGAGAAAACATGCCGATTGGCCACCACCACCACCACCACCAGCGGCCAGTCGCAGTCACAGTGACATGTGTCTCTTGCGACAATCGATGCTCGAGCTGCTCGTAGTGATAACAGAACAAAACAGTAATCATAATATAGAAGTACTACACATGTACATTATTCGTACAATTGTTATTAAAATTCCAGGGGCATATTCGATTCATAAGGCTGCTGGCGGGGCAGAGATGAAGTCCGCGTTGTCAGGCAAATTGTATCTTGATGAGGCATGGATCTCTGAGATGTAATATATATATATATATATATATATATATATATATATATATATAGTGTTTTTATTCAGCCACGAGGCGGAGATCAGACCTTTATTGTTATAGCATTGTACATATATATACATGCAACTTGGCTTGAGTGTTTGAAGGACGGAGAAATACACCTTGTTTTAACGCCAATGCTAGTTCTGCAGGAATAGACTGATAGATTTCGTCAATTTCGTAGCACGCTCCCTTCAGACATATAAAATGGTGATAACCATGCCAGGTTATCCTACACAACAGAGTCCGATTTGTTTGGAGAGCCTTCTTCCACTTATCTGTGATGAACGCTGGTCCTTCTGTATAGTTCTGCATTACAAAATTAATATTTCTTTCCTCTCTAAACTCTAGGTATCGGTCCAACACATCTGCATTAAATGGTATTCCATCAGATATGAGGTCCTCCGTGAAGGTTCTTTCTCGGCAAAGCGCTAGCGCTAGTGTCGCCGATGCGTTCCTAGGTAGTCCAAGTACACGCTGTATAAAGCAGGTTTTAACTCGGTCGATGTTCTTAAGATCTGTCAGGCTAAGGTGAGGCGCAATTACTTGTAAGCTATATTGGACGATTGGTGCAATCTTTATCTTGAATAGGTTGACGGCAATCTTAAGGTCGGTGTCACGGAGTTCTCCAAGAAGCATTATGACTGCCGTTGCTTTGGCTCGTTTTTCTTCTATGTGCCTCCCAAACGAGAGTCGTGGAGTTAGAGTCACTCCCAAATATGGGAAATAACTTACTAGCTCTATAGGAGTGCCGTTTATTTTTATATGGCGATCTGCGATGGCGTATGCTCCTCCACGACTAAAGCGTAGGACTTTTGTCTTGTTTATATTCATTGTCAGTTTATTTTCATTGCACCATTTTGCCGATTCGCTAAGATAGAACTGTAAGTGGTCTCGGGATTTTGCGAGAACCACCAGATCATCGGCATAGAAAGCATGCGGTGCTTTTACTTCTCGTAGAACTTCCGTTAGACCTGCCACGTATAGGATAAATAAAAATGGGCTTAGGGAGTCTCCTTGGGCGACGCCGGTTCTCTGTATGATTGGGTCCCTGACATAATGATCGCCGTTCTTAATAAAGATGCAGTTATGGACTAACATGTCATGTATGAGGTTGTACATCGGGCCCGTGATTGCGTATCTGCTGTGAATGACTTGCAAAAGGCGATCCCTGGGTACGCAGTCGAAGGCGGTTTTGAAGTCAACAAATGCTGCGTAAGTCATTTCACTTTGAGCCTGTCGTTCTTCTACATGGTCCAGTACAAACTTCAGAGCGTCTGCAGTTGAGCGTTTTCGAAGAAATCCGTATTGTTCCGTCGGAAGTTGTTCAATTGTGTGCTCGTAGAGCCTCGAGGCAATGAGTGAAGTGAGTACTTTGTATATCACGCTTGTTAAGGAGATGCCTCGGTATGACTTTGGGTCCGTAGCATCTCCTTTGCCTTTATATATAGGCTGTAGGTAGCTCTTTCTCCACTCATCTGGTATTTTACCCTCGCGTAGGCACATATTGTAAAGTTTCGTTAATGGGGGGCATAAAATACTTATGTTGGCTTTTAAGTGCTCGTACACGATTTGGTCTGGCCCCGCTGCCTTGTTATTATGCTTTGATGTGACTGCTAGTCCTACTTCGGCTTCCGTAAAAGGAATGAACTCAGATCCAGGGTCTCTCCTTGGGAGGGCTGTTTTACCGCTGAGAAGATTTGTGAAATGTGTCGTCCATTCTATATCATTAATTAGTGGATTTCCTGTGGCCGAGCGTGTCGGAAGGAGAAGCCACGGTCTATATACGCTGTCTCGTACAAGGCGCATTCTTTGTTTTTCTTCGTGTCGAAGCCTCTTTTCTTTCTTCGTGGCCTTAAATATTCTTTTAAGGAGAGCTAACTGTTGTAGACCTCCTTGGCTCATGTCATTATGTGTACAAATAATATGTTTCATGTATTTGCATTCATTATCGAACCAGGGTTTGTGTAGCCGTGGTTTCATTTCGTTTTTAGGCCTGGCTGCTTGGGAAATTGCCCATCTAAGATTATTTTCTACGTGGTTAACATCGCACGTAAATTGTAGTGACTTAAGGGCCTGTTGTAGCGTGCTTGTGTTCAATGATCGGCTGAGTTGTTGTTGGTTTTGGACTGGATTGTAAGGTTCGGGGCGTAATAGGTCGAATATTACTTTGCAGTGCTTACGGTGTGCTGAGGTTATCGGCCTAAGATTACGTATTATTGTCCCTGGCTGACGGCTTGTAGTTAGCACAATATCCACTACACTGCTGCCGTTCCAACAAATATAGGTTGGATCGCTAAAATTGTTTTCGACGTTCAATCCAATTTCGTTAATACCTACCATAAAACCCGTCTGGCGCGCGTCATCTTTTTGTAAATTGACGTTAAAATCTCCTGCTATTATAACGTTCTTACGCAAGTCTTTGCAATTACTTAAACAATCACCAATATCTTGTATTATATTTACAGTCTTTTTGTCGGGTGGGCTATATATACACACTAAATAATAGTCACAAAGTTCTACAATAACCTGGCGAGCGGTACATTTAATTTGACGGGCCCACTCTGATGTCCGAACTGCTATTGTTACACCCCATTTTGGCCGTCCATATCCCTGTGGTTTAAGCGCTAGCCCATGGAACGCCTTGTGATTTGGAAATGTAATGCGTGTCATGTCGGTTAAAAAAGTCTCTGTTAAAAACATAATATCAGGCTCATTAAAATCGTTTTCTCCTGACGTATCGTACAGTGACGCCAACGACTCTACGTTCCATAAAAGACACCTCGACTGACCTTTTAGTCTTGGCGGGTTATTTAATCGGGAATTCAGTCACATTGGAGTGTGCTGCAAGGACTCATCTAGCCTGCTTCGTTTTTCTCCAATACCCGACCCCCCTTCTCTTACGCTGTATACTCTATATGGTTTTAGTTGTCCACGATAGGGACGGAAACGGCTGCCTTCGGGCCAAACCGCGGGATCAAGTATTTCTTGAAATTTCTCCTCTCTGACTTGAACGTGAAAACTGTTATAATATGCTTGATTCAGTCCAGCAAGTTTTGTTACTTTTACTTCTCCGTCGGGGCCTACGATACGGGTGACATATTGTTGTAGTTCTTCGCTCGAGTGTGAGAGTGCAATACGGGTCAAGAATAGTGCTTTCATTCTTGGCCGTTCGGGCACGTCACGATCGTTTACGACGTGCAAGTCCGTCATCTTGTTTGTGCCTGTCGTTACGTGCACAACCCGTCCGCGCTTTCCTACAATGTTCCACATGTCGGCTCGTCTCACTTGTCCATTCTTTGGTGTGTTCACATTCTTGCGTGGATCGCCGTTGAAGCCAAGACGACGTGGTGTGTATTGCGACGTGGATGTGGCACGTGGGCCTTGCTCCCGCCGCTGCTGTTGCTGCTTTTGTTGTTGTTGATGTTGCTTGACCTGTTGAGTTGAGTGTAGGTCAGCTGCTCGCATCGTAGTATAGTTGTTATTTTTGAGCTGTTTTAATAGTTCGTCAAATCGTTTCTTGAGCGCCTGTAGTTCAGTAGTACATTTACAATCTGATTTACCGACCGTATTAGCCGCAACGATGAGTGAAACTTCTTTCCAGAAACACGACTTGCAATTAATTGTGGACTTGTCAGGAATCTGGAAAGCACAGTGTGTGTGCACAGGTCTACTGCAGCCTTCACACATAGAGCGATCTCTCATTTGCTGAAACTGGCCGCCACATGATGCACAGGGCGGGCCTGGGTTGAGTTCGACGTCTCCACTCAGAAGGAGAATCAGGATTAGCGCAGATGCGCGTAGCAGCTGACCCTTTGTGTACCGGCGTCGAGGTATGTTCAAATAAACACTCACCGCATTTTGTAGACTGTTTGCGGTATGCGTATATGCATCATCTACTCCGGGTGAGTACCGTTGACCATTTGCGCTTGTTCCTTCAAGTTTCGAAGCACAGTTCTGGGTCACAAAGTAGATTAATGCGAGAGCGCATAAAAAATCCGTCCGCATGAACGCCGCCATCTTGGAATCACGTAATATCACGTAATCATAATAGACTGATAGATTGAACCTTGTGTGCAAATCGATGGCCGCCTCAAAGCACAGCTATCCGCGCGGACTGATGGCCGTTACATGATAGTGTGAGTTGGATGAATGTTTTAATGGATTAATCTTTCGAACGAAACGACTACACGCTTTTTGAACTGTGTTATAATTTGTTGTTGTTATTGTTTGCCATTGTTACTGATGTTGCTGACACATTCTTCGGTCGTTATCGAGAAAGGAACTCATTCCTTTCTCGATGGCCTTCTTTGGCGTCTTGCGTCAGCTTGGTCTATTAGAGTCCACCATTCAGGGTGAACCTTGTCTGAGGCCGGCTGAGGTCGAAGCATATTGAGAAGTTTTTCTAGCATGATCTTCTGCGTTATTGACTGCAGCTAAATGATGCTGCTGTTGCTGGTATTATCGCTGTGACGTTGTAGTCCTCGCGTTTTGGCTGTAGAAAGGCGACTCTAACGAGACAATAGGAACAGCAACAATATTAAATACTAGCAAGAAGAGAAACACCAAAAAAATGACAAGAATAGCAACAACAACGGTGATGACGCTTTGTCTCTATGTATGTCGAATTAGCTAGTCTAATTTGTCAACGAAAAAAACTCGAACTTGAAGAAGGAAAACGAGAGCTTAAATAACGGGAATAAGGAGTGCTCATAGTCATGGAGAGTAGAGAGAGAGAATTATGACTCGTGGATATAGGACTCGCATTCGAGTGCAGCGTTCGCTATTGGAGGGTGGCTGTAGCAACATGGGCCGAGGCAGACTCAACCGCGCGGTATTTCCTATGACTCAGCGCTGGCGGCTGGTTGCTCGCCTGGATAGCTGGCCTGCTGCTGCTGACGACGGACTATCACTACCTCAAATCTAGTTGGCTCACACTATTCGGATTCCCTCATGTTCCCACCTCTGTCTCTCTCTCTCTCTCTCTCTTCAGCTCCCCGAATCCCTCGTGATTCCCCAGAACTCTCTCTGACTAGCTCGTTTGTCCCCATATGGTTCTCTCTTCCCATTAGAGTGTGTTCCATGTCAGCCTCTCTGCTCTCGGACGTTATTCCCCCATGTCCCATTCCCATGGCCCTTGCCCAGCCCCCGCCAGATGTCACCAGGAGGGGCTTGAGGAGTTCGAGTCACAGTAGGTGACACCGTGTGGCTAGTCGGGGGTGGTAAGGGGCGGGGGTTGGGGGTCGTGGCCAGCGTCGTCACTTACTCACAATGCGCTATATCATGTGCGACCGGGCAATCACCCCTGGCAACCACCCTACGACGATAACTACGACTACCACAGGTGGATCTCATAGCGCTGCGGTGGTGGTGGCGCTGTCGGCGTCAAGCCGTGCCGCCGCCGTTAACGACAACAACAACAGTAGCAGCTGCATACAACAGCGGCAGCAGATAGGGGGCGGCTAAGAGGGGCGTCACACCAGAAGGGAGCGAATAGGAGGGACTGTTGGCTGGCGGAAGAGGGGGGAAACCACCAGAGCAGCAAGCTTAGGGAAGCGGCGGGCCTGTCGTCTGCTAGCCCGTTAGCTGGTGCTGCTGTTACCGTTGTTGCTGTGGTCTGCAGACCACAACAACAACGGTAACATTACCAACAAAACAAAACAACAACAACAATAAGGGTAATATTACCATCAAAACAACATCAACAACAAGGGTAATATTACCAGCAAAATAACGGCAACAATAAGTGTGACATTACTAACAAAATAACAACAACAACAACGACAACAAGAGTAAAATTACGAACAAAATAACACCGACAAGGGTAATATTGCCAACAAATTAGCAACAACGATGGTAACATGGCCAACAGAATAATAACAACAACGACAACAGCCAACATGACAACAACAGCAACAACAACGATAACAACAACAACAATTACAGTAATCGCTAGAACAAGCACAGCAATTACAATAGCAAGAGTCGCTTAGGATTAAGCCTGTTTGTAATGGTAGTTGAGGAAATGTATATTTTAGCAGGACCAAGATCATCAACAAGGCGGCGGCGGCAGCAGCAACAACAACAACCACAACAACAACAACAACAACAACAACAGGCCATTAACAACAACACCAATGTAAACCGCTACAAAGAGCCACGCACACACATCATGCATTCACTGATCGTGTTGATCCGTGGTGTCTCTGTTATGGCGTGAATAGAGAGAGGGAGAGAGAGAGGAATACAGAGAAGTCCACGAAAATAGCGAAATAAAGGTGGCGGGGGGGGGGGTGGAGGACAGAGAGAGGCAAATAAAGGGAAACTAAGAGAGAAGTATAGACGGAAAGATAATAGAGGCCTACCTACCTACCTACTATAGTAAGTAGTACGTGATCCGACTGAATTGGAAGTTGTTGGCCGAGACGGCCAACGCCGAGAACGCGTGTCGCACAATTGCCGCGCTTCGGCGGAACACTCACAGTTGTTATACAATGAAAGATGAACGACGTCAAAACGACGTGCGACGTCGTCTGCGTAATGGGCCACCCACGAATAGTCGAATTTTCGTTACAGCGGGTGAGTGATTGAATAAGTATGCGTCGAATTTCGATGGCCACATGGCCAAAAAGCAGGCTCAACATCAGCAAGCAGTTTACCTGAGTAGACGAGAAATGCAGGCCACATCTAACGAGCAGATGAAGCCGCTGGCCTTGACTGTTTGTTATAAGACCACCATCACCATCGTCATAGAATTCATTAAATTTATCAATCTGACACTTTTGCTGCTGCTAAGCATAGTTTTTCATAATTAATTGAATAACTACTATTTATACTTCTTCATAATATGACTACCACAGATAATTTCGGGTACGACATTTATTAGAAATACTGTCACTACTACGATTATTACTAATGCTTTTATTACGACTATTTTGCAGAATAATTGTAGCAATTTGCAGCGGTTTGCGTACATATTTCATATATGTACGTATCTTAGTGGAAGATATACTAAGATACGTACATATATATATATATATATATATATATATATATATATATATATATATACGCTCCCCTAAGGCCTAATAATCAAAGTTTCTGTATAGAAAAGCAGTCAGAAGACGGACTGAGACCGAAGCAAAATACAGTAGATATGCCACTTTGCTTGCCAAGTACTGAAAGCGGGCGCCTCAATTTTGCGTAATTATTGATACCTTTCATCTCTCCTTCTCTCTATATATGTTTGTGTACTTTTACCAAGAGTTTTGTCCGATTTTCGTCATGAACGTCACATTCCACTAGTCGAGTTGAGCTTTATCGAACAGTTATTGGCACTGGTGTATGGTTTTTTTTTGTGCACCAGAATCATACAGCGAGGCCAGTACGAGTACATATATATATATATATATATATATCGTTTGTATGACTCTTTTTCTGCGTAATGCTTATGAAAGAGCGGCCGAGCGCACGCACGCATTGCAGCATTGTCTCTCCTCTGGCCTGCTGGCTGCGTTGCCTAATACTTTCTAGTATTCTTTTTTTTTTATAGTACTTTCAACATTGGAGCTTCTGTAGTCTTCAACCAATATCGGTGATACTATGATCACAGATCAAACGCCAGTGATCGATCATGATGCATTGGTGGGAGTAGCTGTTTACTCTGCTCGATTCACTGCAAATTCAATTCAAACTTAGTTCTATGAAAACTTTGTGGCAAGCATACAACGAGCCGTGGTGGTCTCTGCCGTTTCGTGTAGCCAGGCCCGCGGCAGTAGCCGAAGCAGATTTTGGAGCATCTTCGTCATCAGCCAATTTCCAAGCTCGTTTCTCGCTTTTTTTTCAACGCTTTAATAATCCCATCTGTCACCCATCCGACGTTCCGACGCTCATGGTAGTAGTATATGCAGTAGTAGTAAGCAAACATATGCTACTGAGACCCTTGATCAGGCCCAAAGGCTTCTTTCTGCCTATCGTTCTCGTATTCTCGCACTGGACTTACCGAGTTTGTTGAGGTTTTCTCCAGCATTTCGTTCGTTTCGTTTCAATCGATTGATTGATTGATGATTGACGATTTTGACGATCGTTGTGATTTGAAGTTACGCTACCTTCACGCTAATCTTAGTCGCAGGAGGAATGATAGTCGCCTCGAATTCTTCTCCGTCCTGGGGGTTGCCAAGTCATGGCGCTCCGACCTACTCCCTTACCCCATTCACGACGCGTCTCACCCCCCCCTCCCCCCGCTCCCGGTCGACGTAAGAAACGCAGCGCAATCTGCTGACTGTTGTTGGCGACGATTTTCGACGATTGCCCTCTTAGGCGTTGGGGTGCTGGGGGTTGCCTCATCTTAACGACGCTGCTACGATGATGTCGTTGTGACCAACGACGCGCTGTCAGCGTCTGTGCTAATCATACATTTATGTATGCTTCTTCTGACGAACTACGACTGCTAATTTTACGATTACTTTTGCTTTTATCCCCCCCCCCCCCACTACTACCACTACTAAAAGTAAAGTTTTCGGGCTGACCCTCAGCCAAGATTTAACGTCCACGGAACTGTTTTTCACATTGCTTCACTACTACCACTACTGCTACTACTACTACTACTACTACTACTCTTTGGCAAATTTCAACCATTCCTGTAACTTTCAACCATTCCTGTGCAGCAGCTATGAAAGGAGATTGCATTGCCAAATTGAACGTCGCGCAATACAGCCGCTTCTGCGTGCGTGCGTGCTTAATATCGGCGCCACAACGACGCCAAGTGAAGCCTAATGCCTCTAATGTAGTAGTAATACACCAGTATATCTCCGAACGGCTTGCTGCGGACATCTTGGCTTCTGCAACTTCCTATGACGGATGCCAAATTTCCATTTTTGCACTTACACATGTGTGCATTCAACATATATATATATATATATATATATATATATATATATATATATATATGTATATATATATGTATATATATATATATATATATATATATATATATATATATATATATATATATATATATGGCCCCTCGATTAGTCATATGCCTCATCTTCGATTAGTAGTGACACGCATGAATAGATTAACGAGATTCCCCTACGTATTGTTATCTAGTCTCTGCTCGTTACTTCTTAAGTAGTTGGTACGCTACACCGCACAGTCTCACGCAGTCATAATAGTCATGACAAGATTAATAACAGTGACTTCAGCTGTTACTACTGCGACTATCACTGCTAGCAGCGACGAAGTTGGGGTGGCGGTGTTGCGAGTTAGAGTGTGACAGCGAAATTCACAGTGCATGGATATTATATATATATAAACCACATACATACCGACGGTGATATTGCTGGCAATAGTATAGCCACCACGCAATCGGATTCGGGGGGTACTTGCATATTCTCGTTGTTGTCGTTGTCTATCGGCTGTGCATTGTGAACCGTGGGCAGCTGCAGGAAGAGGAGGAGAAGGAGTGGGGTGTAGTCTCAATAGCATTAGCAGAAAAAGCAATCGCGTTTTCGTCGCCGTCATTGTTGTTGTTGTAGTTTTTGTTTTTGTTCTTCTTTGTTGTTGCCGCCATTGTTTTTGCTGCTGTTGCTGCTGCCGTTGTTGGCAGCGACGTCGTTGTTTCCTTTACGTTGTCTTTGTTTTTGTTGTTGCTTTGTTGCTGCGGTTGTCGTTCGTCGTCGTCGCGGTAATAATCGAACTTGTTGTTGTTGTTGTGTTGTTGTTATTCCTGCTCTGCTGCTGTTGTACTTCTGGACATTATTGTTGTTTTTGTAGTTGTTATTGCTGCTGCTGTTGTATTTTTTGACATTGTTGTTGTTGTTGCTTTTCTCCTCTACGTTATTATTGTTGTTGTTGTTGTTGTTGTTTTCTTGCTGGTACCGCTAGAGCTGTGCGTGGTCGTGGTTGTCTGCCTGTTCTCAGTATGTTCTGCCTGTCTGTTGATAGATCTACGTCGTGTCGGCTTGTTGTCGGTCTATCGCCGTATTCGCTCTACTCCGACGAGATGTTGCTGCTTTCTGCTGCTGATGCTGGTGTTGTTGTTCTGAACGCTTGTTGTTGTGTTTCTGTTCCTCCAGCTGCTCCTCTGCTTCGGATGGTCCTGATCGCTCCTCGAGCGGCTGGTCTTCTTGGGCTGGGTTCGGGGTTTGGGGCTCGGGGCTCTACTGCTGCTGTTGCTGGCGCCGTCACCAATAGAAGTGGGTTGGTGTCTTCATCCCTCTTGATCGCTTCTGCCTTCGGTGCTTCGTCGGTTGGTCGTCGTCGTCGCCGTCGATGCTACCGGCGGCGCCTCCATGAGCGAGCCGACAAAGTGCCCGCCGGCCGTCTGGCTACGAAGAACATTTCTGCCTGTTGCTGGTGTTGTTCTTCGGCACCGTCGCCTCCGTGTTGTTGTTGTTGTTGTTGTTGTTGTTGCTGCTGTTGTTGTTGTTATTGTTGCTGCTGTTGTTGCTGTTGATGTCGTCGGCTGCGAAGCGACTTCCACCCGAGTTGCTGTTGCTGTTGATTCGCTGGCCCTTCGTTATGATCTTCTTCATCGTAGGCTGGCTGGCTGGCCCTTCAATATTCGCATTCTTCATCACCGTCTCCATCACTACGTCATCCACTGTACCATTATCGCCATGATCATCATAATCATCATCATGCCGTTGTTGTTGTTCTTATCCTCAGCAGCAGCAACAGTACCGTCGCCCGTCGGCGGCACCAATGTTTTATTTGTTGTTGTTGTTGTTATTATTATTGTTTCTTATTGTTGTTGTTGTTGTCGTCGTTGTTGTTGTTGTTATTGTTGGCGGCATTTATCTGTTTATACTATATTAGCCTATTAGTCCGTCGTAGGATGCCAGGTTGTTGTTGCTGCTGCTGCTGTGATTGTTGCAGCTGGCCGTGGTTAAATAAGACTGTGCCCTACGCTACGTAAATCTTCTACTTCTATTTCTCATTTTTATTCTACTACTACTACAACGATGTTGATCTACCTACTATGACGAAGACAATCACGTTTTCTCTACATCGACCTCCATGCAGCATCTGCATCTGACGTTTGTGGCTGAGAGCATCATCATGGTGCGGCGAACACGCGAGTCACAGGCCGCCACCGCCGCGGCCACGTTCACTGTGTGACGCCGCTGTCGCTGCCGTTGCGATTGCTTCGCACGGGAAAATTCCCCCCCCCCCCCCCCTTAACCAATATAGAGGAAACAGCGACGGATCTACGCATGGCGCGAGAGACCAAGAGACAGAGTCAGAGGGAGAGACAAAGGCATTATCGAAGAGACAGCAGGGTGCAGCGTAGAGGCGTGATCTTACACTGACGGCCAGCCTGTGGCCGGGTGAAATTGAAAATATCCAATGATGAAAGCGATCATCGGGACGATGATGATACTGGTGGTGGTGGTGGTGATGGTGATGATGCTGATGAGAAAAATCGTGATGAAGGCGATCAACACATAGTGAACAGAGGTGACAACTTGGTGACGCGTACTACATTCGCACACGAATGAATGATGGACACAATATATATATATATATATATCTTTATATATATATATATATATATCTTATATATATATATATATATATATATATATATCTATATATATATATATATATATATATATATATATATATATACATATATATAGTTATATGATTTTTTTAATTTTTTTCACGGGCGCCTATATACTTACGTATCTGTGCGTTTGTGTTGTATGCTTGTTCGTGAACGCGCGTATATGGGTATCCGGGGAAGACTAGCTTCCGCATACTTTTCATCGTTGACTTCCTGGTACACATGTATGGGGAGTATTCGTCTCTCTGCACCAAAACAGCAGTAGCCGAGCGACAGACAAGTGATGCAGGAAAGAAAACGGATGGAACCCAGCATAAATTGTGAACAAATACAGATACGACGGTTCTCTGCGGTCATAGCAAATGCTGGCAAAAGTACGACACACATACACTTTGCGTTGTATGTAGAGAGATTGCTCAGTTCTCGTTGTGGTGAGTTGCAGCTAGCGCAGATCAGGTTTTGAACATTGAACGAAACGAAGGGACTGCG
Source organism: Dermanyssus gallinae (assembly GCA_003439945.1). Lineage (NCBI taxonomy): Eukaryota > Metazoa > Arthropoda > Arachnida > Mesostigmata > Dermanyssidae > Dermanyssus > Dermanyssus gallinae. The sequence continues at coordinate 106,593 of QVRM01000605.1, read as the reverse complement.
CTAGATTGCTAGAGACTGATATCGCTTATATTGTTTTGTTTGGATCAGGGACAGGCACCATCATCCATGTTTAATGGATGAAGGTGTCTGTCCCTCTGTAAGGTAGTACTATCGAGCACATGTTGGCAGATTGTGACTGATCTCATAACGTGTTGTTGCTTGCATTGGATGACTTGACAACGTGGAGAAAAGTTTGCGAGCACGACTTGGCAATACTCGGAATTGGCCGAAACGGTGTGGACACGAAACGCAGGTGTCACAATATGTTATATATACATATAACAGAGGACCCTTATCCGGCGGTCCGTAGATGCAAGGCCATCGTCATTGTTGCCTACCTTGAACGTATCGAGATACATTTTACGAACCAGCTTCGCTTCGTCGTAGCGGCATTGCTATGTGTATGTAGGATGTATGCATATATATATATATATATATATATATATATATACATACATACATATACGAGTGTTGTGTATAACGAACATTAAAGCACACAAATATTTGGTTTAATATAAAAACGTCCGCTCGATCTTACTGGTCGTGGCTGTTTGGCCGTTTGAGTAGCAGGTTAGGTTGATTTGATTAATCTATAATTGATTATGATTCTACTATCGTTTGCTGGTGTACTGCTAACACGCTAATTAACCGGACTTACGACTGAATGCACTTACTTTGTGTCGGGAAACCGACGCTACTGAGGCGACGATCGCCATCCGAGGCGAAATCCTGCCATTATTGGCAAGACGGTTGAAATAATAGCCGGTGTAAGTAGGCAGTAAAGCAGTCTTAAACGCTAGAAATTGAGATCGTACGAGCATAGAAGTCTACCTGTCAAGTTTCTAAGCCTCTAGAAGGCTTGAAGCCTCACTTGCGTAAGGCGTTACCTCTTTTGTCGTCGTGCTTGATATGGTGATTTTCGACATCACCTTAATGGAGTTCATTGCTAACTGACTGACTAATTTATTAGTTACTCCGTCTTATTCCCTTGTTCGTTTAGTGCCAGGCTCTCTATACATCTAATAGATAGACGTTGGCCATTACAACAGTCTCTGCACTATGGGATTAGTCGTCGTAGTTGTTCTCATGTTCTATATTTTTGGACGTGCGGTAGAGCAGCAGCAGCAACAATAATAACAATAAATAGAAGATCATCACTACCTATCAGCAGCAACAACGACAACAATAACAGCAATATGAACAGTAAACACGGCGGCAGCAGTAGCCGCAACAACAACAACAGCAACGACAGCTTTCCAGGATTGATAAGAGGGGGCCAACTTGGTTGCTGGCTCAGTGCCACTGTCACCGTCGCCTTGGGCTGCGGCGGTTGGCAAATGTTGGTTCCTTCGCTGGTGCTGGCTGAAGGAGCAACTCATTCTTCGTTGTTCTTGTTGTTGTTGTTCTTGTTGTTGTGGTGGCGGTTGTTGTTGCTGTGATTGTTGTTGTTGTAGCGGTTGTTGTTGTGTAAGTTGTTTTTGTTGTGGTCGTTGTTGTTGTAGCAGCTGTTGTTGTTGTGGCAGTTGTTGCTGTGATTGTTGTTGTTGTGGCAGTTGTTGCTGTGATTGTTGTTGTTGTGGCAGTTGTTGTTGTGGCAGTTGTTGCTGTGGCAGTTGTTGCTGTGATTGTTGTTGTGTAAGTTGTTGTTGTTGTTGTAGCAGCTGTAGTTGTTGTGGCTGTTGTTGTTGTTGCTGTTGTGGCAGTTGTTGTTGTCATCTACTGCGTTTGTTCGCTATCCATTCGCAGACCGCTGTCGGCTCCAATGCCCACAACGAATGAGCAGAGATGAATGGCTGACTGTCTGGATGAATGGCTTTCCTCAAGCGAAGCCAGTCAGTCAGCCGCCAACCAACCAGCCGCTGTGACTGTACGTCAAGCGAGCGCTGCTCCAATGAGCCAGCGCCAACATCTGTGCGACGGCAATTCGATTAGCAGCCAACTTGACGTCTCTGTATGGCTGAACGCGACGCACGCCACGCTTAACAGCCAGAAAGCTGCTGGCTGGGTCTGTCTCCTTTACACATTGGGGTTTCTCGCTCTCTCCGCCCCTTATCTTCCCCCTTCTTTTTCTCTATCTCTATCTTTCTCGCGCGCGCGGCGCCCTTTCACTCCTGATTTCGCTGGCCCTGCAGCTCTTCGGTGTTCGTTGTGTAAGTCGACTTGCAGGCAGGCGCTTGTCGAAAAGACGTCCGACGTCCTTCGTCTTGTGTGCGTCTCTCCTATTAGGTCTCTTGCACCAGCCGAAAGTGAGCGATCTAGCGAGACGTTCCTATGACAGTTGCCACAACACAGTCGTAGCAACAACAACGACAACAAACAACAACAACAACCACAACAACAACAGCCAAACAAAAACCAAAACAACAAACAACAACAGCAACAACAACCCCGAGTGCTAATACTCATAAGAGCATAGTTGTGCCAGACAATGCAATTATCACGTAGTCGTCAGTCTTGTCGCTCGCTGCGGCACAAGTGTAGCCCGGAGTAACAGATTGAGTCGTCTTCCTGCCCCCTTTGGTGGAGACCGGTGAACTCTCCGAAGACACGCATGGACGCAGAGATCTTGGGGAGGGGAAGGGAGATAAAAAAAATCAAGTAGCTAGATCAAAAATAGGTGCGTGGGGCAATGCGAGGTAGATGCGACAAATCAGGCCGTTTCTCTGTAGGATCGAATGGGTTCTTGTTATTTCTTGTTATTGCTCTGGTTGTCGTAGTTCGTCGCGCGTTCCGCTAAAGATGCTAACGGAAAGAGCACTGGGCCGGCCTACAATCGACAAATGGCGGAATTTCGCATCGACAAAGCTGGCCCGCTTCCTTGGCTGTTGCCAGCGGCAGAGGTGGAGGCGGTGGCCGCCAGCTCATGTGCGAACCCCATCGGTACCGACTACTGAATCATGTGTCCCGTTTCTGACAACATGTTTTTCTTGGTTGTGTTTTTACATATTATGCGTGTGTATGTGTGTGTGTGCGCGTATATATGTGCTCGTATACGTGAGAGGTAGCTGTTGTTTTTGCCTCTGCGTGTTTCTTTGCTAGTCTGCTGCTACTACTGCCGCTGCTACTGCTGGCAGACATTTTCGGCCCATGTGAAATGGGTTACCCCTCCCAACACTCGCACTTTGATATGCGAGGCGCCAGGCTGCAGGGTTTCCTGCCGTCGGCCCGTAGAAGACGGCGTTTATCTTCCAACTCACTGACGTATCCCTTAATAGGCTGCTCTTTTTGCAAAATGAATTTCTTTTATATATATATATATATATATATATATAAGGCGTTTACTGGAGAGCATACATGCATGAAGGCGTTTAGTTCCAAAGCCATTGCCTTGCACTTAGGAAATTAACGTGAATGTTAATATAAGACCCCCTCCCACCACCAGTTAACCATTGACTACGTTCATGGTGTTCAATTTAGATAAGGCGAATAGCGAAGTGGGGGTTTTAATTGACCATGCCCAAAGCGACACAGATGTTTCAATATGTGTATACTGCATAGGTGATGCTTGGCTGGCTGCGCCGTCTGTGACAAACGACACGGACGGTAGACGAAGCGAGAGAAAGCGAGAAAGAGAGGAACAGAGGGACACGTGACATTTTGCTCTGATTGACTCTGCTTGGTGAGCGAGGAATAGCGGGAAGCTGCTGCCACGTCTAAAGGTACCTACCGCTCAGCTTGGAGCAGCACTTTGAGACGTTTCCCACTGTCTCAGTTGTTCAATTCCCACGCACTGCCGATCCTTGCTTAGAGTGCTAGGCAAGAACTTGCCGATGCACCGCTCCTCACTGCTGAGGGGGGAGGAACATAGATAGACCGATAGATGAATGGATGGTTAGCTTACCCAGTCTGTTGTTAGGAGGGGTCGAGGTTGTTTGTTTCAAATGGTTGGCTATCCCGTCAATATACATTGGTGTCATCTCTATATTAGGTATAACGTGTCGTCTCTACCTTGGGATATAAGTGTTCTTGTCCGGCTATTTGTTATTGTTGTTGTTGTTGTTCCTGCTGCCGCTTTTACAGCGGTTCGTGGTATTTTTGTAACATGAGGAAACGGAGCAATTGTTGTTGTTGTTGCTGCTTGGTGCCGTTGTTGTTGTCGTTATTGTTGTTGTTGTTGCTGTTGTTGTCGTCTTTGTTATTTTTGGTGTTGTTGTCGCTGCTGCTGCTGCTGTTGATGTTATTGCTGGTGCCGCTATTGTCATTTCATCCTATGGTGTTTTGATTGTAGCTTGTTCGACTGAGCCTTCTCATAAAAGACCACATGGTGATGATGATGATGACCTATTCGCGCGCTTCGTGTTGGTCAGTTATGACGAGGAAGTGATGACTACGACGACAGTACTTGCTTGCTGTGATGAGATCTATCCTGACTCCCGCCCGCCTACACCTTCTCCCTTTGCGGCGCAAGCTGTGCTGTTCAATTACTGTGTTGCTGCTTCAAGCTTGCCGAGCCATCCATACCAGTAGCCGCAGCAGCAGCAACAGCAGCAACAACAAAAGCAGTAGCAACAGCAACAACAATGCGAGTTAAAGCTACAGCAGTACAACAACACATGCGCATAAGCGCATTTCACAGCTACTTAAGGTACAACAACAACAACAACAACAATAACAGCACAAGCAACAACAACAACAACAACAGCAATAACGCCGCACCGTTAGATGCGCCAGGCACCGTCGATCATTTTAAAGATGATTTCTCTTCTTCCTATTTCTCTCTCTCTCTCTCCCCTATCATCCCTCTCAATTTCTCACACGTGTTGTTGTGTTCACGTTCGTAAAGGTGGTGATTTCGCTTACGCGGTAACAAAAAAGCAACAACTATGACAATGGCAACAGCAAAAATACGACAGCAGCAAACAAAACGCACCACAACAACAGCAATAACAACAACTACAACAACAACAGCAACAACAACTACAACAACAACTACAACAACAACAACAACAACAACAACAACAAAAAACAACAACAACAACAACAACAACAACAATGTAGTCATGGTTGCCATAGTCGCCGCTATAGAAGCTCGTCACGTTAAATTGAAGATGATGAGATCGTCTTCAGAGTCGAGGAGCAGCACAGCTTACCCACCACCGCCCCGCTGACAGGTGTTGCTGTTCTGGGCGGCTCAAAAGTCGAAGAGGAACAAGAAAAAGAAGAAGGCGTAGAAGAAGAGAAAGAGGAACAAGAAATCATCGAACATCTATCTCCCTGATGCACTGAGAGCGTGAAGCTAATGATGCGTCGCCCGCGCACCCACTGCATTGCAGCTGCATTGCTGGCACTGCTGATGCCGCGTTTACCGGCTTACTGTTTCTGCGACCTTAGCTGGCGCTCGTCGATGCGGGGTTGCCGATGCGGTACAACGATACACAACCCCCCCCCCCCCCCCCCACCCCACCACCCCACAGAAGAAGAAGCAGAAGTTTGGCTAGCGATGGTGAGCTTCGTACGGTGGCGTCTGGATCTATCTATATGTCGTCTGTCTGTCTGTATATATCTGACGGTTTGTCAGTCTGTCCGGGCTATATGTATGATGTGAGCGGACGACGACGACGCAATGGTGGTGGCGGCGTCGGCGGCGATGGAGGCGTTGGCCAATGCTGCAGAAGTGAGTTCTGCAGTGCGTTCTGCTGGCCAAGAACTTGCAGAAACTTGAGGAAGCCATAAAGCTTCTTGACGATGACGAAGGTAAAAAAAAGATGACGATGATGATGATTATGATGACGAAGCAGAAGGAAAAGCCGAAGAAGGTGGAGGAGAAAAAGACGAAGAATCTCCGGACGAAAAGCTTGCGGACAAATCCATGCACTGCAACAACAGAAACGGACAGGTCACATCTCGCACAGACGTCTGTTAGAGGGCGATATGGTGATGCGGCGGCTGCTGCTGCAGCTTGAGTGCGGTCGTCGTGAGCCAGTCGCAACCGCTAATAGTTGTGTAACGTGCAAACAACGACGCGAAACTAACAACAGAACCTGTTGTTGTTGTTGATAAACATAGCAACAAACAGGCTGTCTGACAATTGTGCGGAGGTTTACGGACATTGTTACAGTGTCTGTTTACCATAGTACTGTGTATGCGAGGGTGTGTGTGTGGTTATGCACTGGCATCACACTAGTGCACGATCGGTCACTGCGAAGCACATCATCAATATGTGTGCGGGGTCAGAGTCGTAGATATATATATATATATATATATATATGAGTGTAGTTTATTTCGATTTGATGAGAGCTAGAAAAAAAAACTACAGTAAAAACGAACTCTAGCGAGTAAGAAGTCTCTCATTGTTGTTAAACGCCGATATTGCTAAATGTATATACATATATATATATATATATATATATATATATATATATATATATATATATATGAGAGACAGAAAGCGGGTCTCAACAATACCATCATGATGCAGCTGGCTGAAAGAGGGGGGGCCTTTGCTGCGCACACCCGCGAATCACAGCATCGACGACACAGAGAGCCTGGATTATAGACTAGATGATGGCCTGATGCGTCTGAAGCTATTCTTGGCTGGCTTGCGTGCCTGTTATAATACTGATTCAGTGTGTCCTTAGGTGACCTTAACCTTATGGGACATCCTTGCGTCGGCAGGTCGTTTCGGAAAGCAAAGCAATCGGGGCTAACCAGTAATCAGTAACAAGGTAACAACATTATTTGCCGAGACAAATTGTCCATAGCTTGCCATGGTGACAAACAACAACAACAACGGCGATGGCGATGATGATGATGACGAGGAAGATGCTTATCGATTGTATCTGTTACCCCTATAAATAACTAGTCTAGTAACTCTGACCTAGGGCGGTCGGATTTGCTTCATTAACATCATCATCATTGTCGTCGTCGTCGTCATCACCATAAGTTCGTGTCCGAAGGTCAAGGAGTTGGCGAAGTCTGGCGATGTTGTGAAGGAGATCGGCGACTGGGAACCGTCGTTCAGCCAGTCAACGAGTCGACCAGCTATGGCTAGCTCAATCAACAGCGAACGCCAGTTTTGACGGACAGTTTAGACAGAAGATGAAACTGAGAATTGCGTTCTTCTTCTGCACTACCACCACCATCAGCACCACTATCACCATCACTACTACGAGACAAGTAGTAGTTTTCATGACGTGATTTTATGACACGTTGAATGAAGTGTTTGCTGTGTTACTACTGCCACAGACTACTGCCGCTGTATTCGTTGGCGATTCTGACAATGACTTAGTGAGTAGATCGGTGATGGTCAAATACAGGAGAAGGAGGAGAAAAGGAGAAAAAGAAGGAGGATGATGATAAAGAAATTTATGACGGCGTTGGCGTGACAGAGGTGGTATAGGGGCAGAGGCTCCAACTTATGATTAGTTTTATTATTGAAATCAAAGTTAAAAATTACTTATTATAAATCATGATTAGAAAAAGTACTACCCCCGTAATTACGTGGTTGATCGATTGTAACTCAGTTCGGCTATATCAACCTACTGCATAGCACATTGTTAATATTTGCGGCGAGCGCGTACATTTGAATTATTGGTACGGTATATATATATATATATATATATATATATATACATACATATATACGATTCTGCACTGTAGAGCAAATGGACGGTGATTTTTCTACCGCACTTGTAACAGTTGCGCTACGCTGTACTGAACTTTGTTTGAGGGTTCGGGTTCTCACCCCCGTGCCGTGGGAGACCGTGAATAGGCGGCCGTCACCCCATGCCGCACGTATTTGCTCGTCGGGGTAGTGGGCGTGTGTAGTGGTTTATACGGTATTGATGCGGTAGCGATTGAAAATGACTGGTGACGTGCTAGCTTATATATATAAAAAAAAGAATATATATATATATATATATATATATATATATATAAATATTTTTTATGTATACAAATACAGCTCTTTATGATGACTTCATATGCACTTTTGGTAGGAGAACGCCGTCAAGTACGTTCGCCGATTGATCGGCCCGTCGATCGGTCCTTGATTGGGTTGAGCCATCTTCCTTCGATCAGCTGCAGAAGCAACGGACGCGCAAAAGAGAAAAAGACGGAGCTTTTTTTGCACATTTTAGAGCCAGATGTGTCTGCAAGTGGCAGATGCACTTCTAGTAATGCTAGCGGTAGTAGTCGTCGTCGTTGCTGTTGTTGTTGACGCTATTGTTGCTGCTGCTGCTGCTATTGTTGCTATTCCTGCTGCTGCTGCTGCTGTTGTTGTTTTCGTTGCTGCATATGCTTTTGGTAGCCTGATCGGCGTTGCTCATACGCGCTGATCACGGCGACGGGGGTGGCCGCAGCACCGGCGGTGACGCTGGCGGTGACTCTAGCATTGATGTCTCTGCGTTGATGTTGATTCTACCGACTTTGATAAAGTTGGTGAGGTAGTCTGGTACTACTGATGCTGGTGAAAATGGTGAGGATGATGATGATGATGGTACTGTTGCCCATGAAGGTACATATGCTCATGAAGTTGATGAGGATGATGGGACTGATGCTGATGAAGTTGATAAGGGTGATGATGGTACTGATGTGAATGATGTTGATGAGCATGATGGTACTGACGCTGATAATGCTGGTGAGGATGATGATGGTACTGATGCTGATAAAGCTGGCTGAAAGAAGATGGTCGGTCTGTCCGCCATGCTGATTGTCATACTAGTTGGTTTGATCTGTGTGCTTGCATGTATGTGTGTGAGAAAGGCTTTTTCTGTGTTAGGTGTTAGACCAGAAGGGCAGCAATGGTAGTTGTGCGTGCAGCTACAACACTAGCGTAGCTACAAAATTGACGAATGCGTTTTTTATCTAGTCTAAGAGAGAGAGAGAGAGAAAAAACGTTCCGTTTGGTCACTTTCGTGGGGTCGTGTGTCCTGCAACCTACTCCTAATGCTCCTAACCAAGGGCAACCAGACAACCAACCAACCAACCAACATGAAAAAATCAACAAAAGTCATTGCCAACATGATGGCGGCCTTGTTGATCATTGGCGGACAGCGGCAGTATCATGCCTCCGCCACCACCACCACCACCACCACCACTACCACTAAGGTAAGCATCCATTGATCAACTACGAACTGTTGGCTGACGAGGCCCGTCATTGAGACGTCGCGTGACGCACACGCGCCTATATACATATATACGACATACAGCGTACGCATATGACTATACACAGTGTATTCGTTCGTACATCCACTAGCGTTCGTGCCGCGCCGCTCATCATCACATCACGCTCGCAGTGCTCCTCGCAAAGAAAAGTGCCAAAACGTTGATCACGCAACCCCATGTCTAGTCGCGAGCCCGGCCCGGCCACGAAACCATCGGCGGAATCAGCGTTTCACGTTGACGTCCTGGACGACGCTATGATGGGACATTGCGCGGCGACACAAGGGTCGTTACGCGGTGTGTGGTGGGTGATCTTTGATGATTTTTATGACGACGTTGGTCAACACCATCGTCATGGTGATAATGATGATAGCAATTCAAGGACCCACTTTGCATATTCAGTCGTAATGCTGAGTTGTTGTAACAATACTAATAATTATTCATAATAATTATTGTTAGAACTATTTGCGAGCTCGGGCCACGAAGCGGTGGTGTCGTCGTCAATAAACATTGACTGGCATACGGCGCGTGGTGATCAATTAGTGTTCATTTCCGGCCCGGATGCCTTCATTGCGCCATTCGTTCGCACCATCCAGCTTTCTAATGATCTCTGTCTCCTGCTAGGTTGTTCGGAGTTGGCGGGTTCGAGCCAACGGCCGGTTCGAATACGACCGGTGGTCGATGCTTTACCGCATTAAAGTGCCGTTTAAGCAAAATGGCGCCTCACGACGCCGCACAAATAAATGGCTACTACGAACAGTTTGGCGGGTGTCGTCTGCTAAAAAGTGTTTAACATTGGTACTACGAAAATGGGCGGGGCTGAGTTTGACGGTGGACTGCTGCTCGATGATGGGCTTAGCTCGATGTAACATTGTTACTACGGCTACGGTTCCGTTACGTTTACTGATACTATATTACTAGGAGGTCTTTCGTGTGCTGGAGAAAGCGGTGGGCCACCCGGCACAAATCGGCTTTACAGAAATTGCATTATTATTAATATTATTATTATTATTACTATTATTATTATTATCTGATGCACAAGCACTGCGGCGAAGAGACGAGAGAGCGTGCGCTAAAGATGGGTGAACGCGATTAAGCGTCGCGTTTGAGTCTTTCCGTTCCAGATGTTTCCGCTGCTTGCGACAGAACGACGTTCTACGCAACGCTACGCCCCAAGCTCATGAAGAAAGAGAAAGATGGCACACCAAGACTGCGTGTGTTCCTTCACTTCTTCGGCGGTGGGGGACAAAGACCAAGCGAACGGGTCACTGCTTATGCAGATGACCCGTGTTGTTTGTTGTCGTCGCTGTCGTCATTGTTGTTGTTGTTGTTGTTGTTGTTGCCGTCGTTACTGTTGTTGTTCTCCTTGTTCTTCTTGTGAGGTCCGAGTCGGGAGCTGGCCGGCGGAAACCATCGGCTCGAGCCAGCTCGCGACTTTTACTCGAGCTTCGCCTCGCCTCGAAATAACTGAGCAAACTGAATAGTCGGTCGAACAACTATACTTTGTTTTTTTTTTACATGTATACATTTGCATCTACTAACAGTGTGCGAGGGGGAACAGGGACAGTTTTCAGTACAAATAAAGGACCAGTCCTTAGAATAGTAGTTGTAGTAGTAGTGCAGTTGGAATAGTACGTAGTTCAGCAGTTGTATAGTAATCAGTTCTGCCATCGTACGCTGTAAGCTTATGATATTGCGAGTGATCAGCGTATAAGACTCCTAGTTTGCCGAATGCTCTTATAACGTCGCCGCCGCAGGCGCTTGCCTAGAGCAGTACAGCTGTAATGCTGCACGTCTACGTATTTAGTTATATATTTATTAATTCAGTTCAAAATGTATGCAAGGCGCAAAAGTGCCAGCAGGTGCATCATCATCGCCGGCGCGCCAGCAACAACAACAACAATAACAACAACAACAACAACAACGACGACACTGAAATAATACCTACAAGGATTCCCCCGGTCATGTAGGTTAGGGGACCACCAGGTTTTTAGTGGCTTTGAGATTCCCACACTACCCAGACCAACGGGTGTGCATTATGCGTTTTTGTTTCTGACTCTCTGTAAAAAACAACGACAACAACAAACGTCAACAACAAAACAACAAAAACAGCAATGACAAGAACAACAACAACAGAAACTGCACCAACACTAACGGCAACCGTAGCAGAAATAAACGGGATTCGAATTGGAGAATTGCATAGGTAGCGAGTAACGCGAATCACATCTGACAACGATTGGCCTGTTCATGTGTCGCCGTGGCCATACATACAGTTACCGCTGTTGCCGTTCCCGCTGCTGCTGTGGAATTTATTGTAGATTTGGGTGCGTCCGTCGGTATGTTTGTCTGTCTGCCAGCTATCCAGCCGGACAGCCAGGCATGATGGCAGCGAGTGCAATGACGACAACTGGCGCAAAGACGAAGACTTTGCGCGTCCGTGAAGTGAAGCGTCCAAGTGAAGTGACGTGAAGAGCCGCGAAGGATCTCGCGACGACACGATGAACATCCACCACGCCGATGTGGACGTCGACGTAGATCCGACGTCTACAGGCGGCGACGATGTTGTGGCAACGACGACGACGACAACAACAACAACAACGACGACGACGACGGCGGCGAAGAACGTCGGCAGGAAAGCCAGCCGGACGGATCGGTTACCAAGAACAACAGTCAACATGCCCGCTCCACGTTCCCTGTTCCCCGTTGGCCCTGTCTGCCGCCCATGTGACGCTTCTGTGACACAGAGGCTGGCATAGTCAGCATAGTCTGTGTGACAACAAAACAGCGGACGGAGAAAGAGTGGAGAAGAGAGTTATAGTAGTAGAAGCAGTAGCAGTAGTAGTAGTAGTAGTAATAGCAGCTGTAACGACGCCTACGGAGCTACAGCCACAGCCATAACGACGGCAGTAGCGCCCGCACCAGCTGCAGAAACAGCAGCAACCGTGGCTGCGTTAACGCGAGCCCTCGCCTTCGTTTCGTCGTCGTAGTAGTATGGTATATTGGTGTTTCTGCTCACTGCGCCCCCAGATCTTTTTCAGATCTTTGACAACGACGACGACCACCCCCGGGCCCCGCTGCGTTCGGTTTGGCTAGCAAATATTTGTGTGTTTGTATGTATGTATGTATATTTGTTTGTATCTATGTGTGTATGTATGTATATATATATATTTTTTAAGATTTCCCGTAAGGCAATTGCGCGTGTACGGATTTTTCATGTCATGGCTAAGTTTATTCCACTCCGGCATTTACCTTGTCTAAATTGGAAACCATGCAAACCAGTTTAAGAGTGGCCGGTCTCGAACCCAGTCCTCCCGAATGCAAGGCAAAGGCTTTGCCACTAAGCCACTTTGCTCGGTTTGTACTCAGGTTTGTAATCAGAGGTACACTCACATACAAACAAATATATGTATATTTGTTTGTATGTGAGTGTGTATGCTTGCATTTCTGTATTCCTCTGTGTGTATGTGTGTGTGTGTATGCGTATGAAAGTGTGCCCACGTGGCGGCACACAATAGCATGTGTTCATTTAGCATCACGCTCGTATGACGTGCAGAAGCACAACATCTAAAGTCTAATGAGCATAACTGCACAACACACACACACACTGGCACATTCACACAGACATGCACACATGCATATCGGAATGGTTCACACACACACGTGTGTCTATTATCATCAACATAGACAACACAGACGCTAGTCAAGCAAGCCACGAGACACCCACAGACAGCGTATGGCGGGGGAGCGTCCCGCAGTTTTTCTCACACACACACATGTGACTGACTGGCGTATTGACTGCACCACGGGCCCCACGACCACCACGGATCCCCGGCTATTCCACTCCCGGGTGGCTGGAGGTCGGGGGGGGGGGGGGGGGGTAACCGACGAAAGTCTATGGCTACCACCGGGGGGGGGAGGGGAGGGGTAACCGAGCAAAGTCTGTTGCTACCACCGGTGGGGGGGGGGACCGAGAGGGCCGAGGGGGTAACCGGGCAAAGGCTGCTACTGCCACCACTACTACTAGTTCACATCATCATGAGCCCCACCGCAACCACACCAGGGCAGTGGCAAGCAGATACAGATATATCGATAGATAGATACATACATTTATGCACATAGCTGTTGCTGCCAGAACAACAACAACAACGGCGACGACAACAACAGCAACACCCACAGCGACGACGACAACAACAACAACAACAACAAGCAGCAGCATTAACAACGACAATCAAGTACTATTTGACACAATGTTGACGCAGAAGAACAGTGGCAGTGGCGGCAGCAGCAACATCAACCGAAGCACGTAGAAGCAGTAGAAGAAACACTTCAAGCAGCTGGCATTAGCGTGGTTGCATGCATACATGCCCACACACGCGCGTGCACCACACGGCCAAACCTCCTCGTTTAGAACAAGCACCGTCCGCTGCCATCACGATGGCGCGTTGTAAAGACGCGCTGTAAAGCGCGTATCGTCTTTCTCTAGCTGTCTCCCTGTTCCTCTCTCTCTCTCCATTTCTATTTTTTTATTCCTCCATTTTTCCTTTGCTTGCTTGCAGACTCTCTCTTCCCTCTTCCCCCTCTTTCCCCCCCTCTCTCTCTCTCTCTGTGTCTAGCTCGCCTTGAGACCTTTGCTTGCTTTTCCGGCTGCAGAAGACGAAATGCCAGGAATGTTCCACGTTGTAGCCAAGTTATGTCTGTCTGTCTGTTTATCTGGTCGTGTGCCGCGGTGTGCCGATGTGCTTTTGACGGTTCCATTCTCAACGACGTTGTTGATAGCAGCATACAGCAGCTGGTACCATTCTTTCGTGCCACTTCTTCGACTACTGTTGCTGCTACATCATTTTTCTTAAGTTTCACACCGGACTGAAACCTCAGCGCGAGCCTTTGTTTATATCATAACAAATATATATATATATATATATATATATATATATATATATATATATATATATATATATATATATATATATACATATATTCTGGTCGGTACAGCTGTGCAGGCTATTTCTTCAAGGTTTGTCCAATGAGGGAACAGCGCCGAGATCGGGCGGATTTGACAGGCATGATCGAACCGACTTGTTCGGGCTGTTGGCTCGTAGAAAACGACTACTTTATGCCACCATTATTTCGCTTTTGTCTTTGTCGTTTTGAGCCACCCTTGTGTGTGCTCATATTGGACTTGATTGAGTTTTTTTTCCTCCAGCAAATGAATGTAACAACAGCAGCAAAGCAATGCTCAATCCGATTTTAACAATCACGGAAAAGGAAACTATTATTCCCGAGCAGGATTCCCAATCCTGCTCGGGAATAATAATTATTTCTCCTGCTAGAATGTTGGGGAAACGGACGAGGGCGAACTAACAGAGTCTAACAAATTTGTCCCGCTATGTCGACAACAAGGCCACAATTATAGCTTCTTTGGGCCAGGATAATAATGATGATGACGATCATTGGGTTCAGACAGTCGTAATCGACATTAGGATCGTCGGTTGAAAAATGTTTTACTATTTTTCTTTACCCAGGAGTACAGCTATGAACAGTGCACGGCCCACCAGACGACCAACAGAGATTGAAGACTTTTCTGTGTAATTATGAAAATTGTGGCTATTTTGATCATTCGGGAAGCCAGCACAGGAAAGGGGATTTTGTGTTCGTTCGGGCGGTGCTTGTGGCCTATTAATAATAATAATAACAAAGCAGGACAACAACAGAAATTAAAACAACGACAACTTGGGGCAACAACAACATCAAACAATGATGCTGTTGTCGTGATAACCTGTGGCAATACCATACAATAAGTAATTTGTTATAGTGTGGAAAATCAAAAGAAACGAGAGGCAAACATGTGGCTTAGTTTTTTCTTCATTCAGACAGAGCAGCAGGCATCTGCTTACAGGCGTAATGTATATAACGTGTTATTGATATATAACGTGTTATATATATATATATATATATATATATATATATATATATATATATAAACGTGCATGTATTTAAATATAGACATACATGGGTACACCAAGCAATTGCCTGACGTTTGATTAAGAGTCTGATTGGCGCTGTTGTTGTTCAACATTTTTCCGGGGTCGCATGAAGGTCCGAGCGCGTGTGTCTATTTATCTGTATGTATGTGTATATATATATATATATATATATATATTGACGCCGGATCCGTACGTGTGTAGTAGCGGCGCGATTTTCGTTAATGGGCTTTCTTGACGTGAGACGAGCGGCAGCATTTGACATGCGCGCACTTCTCAACCCAAGCGCCCAAAGGCCTGGATGCGAGATGCGCACGGGCAGAAAAGAACAGGGTCCGCTGAGTCGTTGTTGTTGCTGCTGCTGCTGCTGGTGTTGTTGTTGCTGCTGCTGCTACTGCTGTTGTTGTTGCTGCTGCTTCTGTTGTTGTTGCTGCTTTTGTTGTTGTGCTGCTGTTGTGCTGTTGTTGTTGCTGTTGTTGTTGTTGCTGCTGCTGCTGCTGTTGTCTTCGTCGTAATTCTTGTCGTTGTTGGCGTCGGTCGACATCAGTTGCTGGCTTGAATTCGCAGATGCGTAACGTGCAGCTCGTAGCTCGTCGCATTAGACATACGATTGAGCGTCCTACAGCAAGCGGTAACAGCAGGACCTGCTGCTCCCGCTGCAGCCGACGACGCCGCCGCCGCCGCTTGGAGAAGGGAGAAACGCAGGCGGGCAGGCAGGAAGGAAGGAAGGGAGGAAAGGAGTGAGGGAGGAAGGAAAATCGCTACATCGACGGCAGCAGCAAGTTGCAGACGTCCGTCCCCGCTACTTTGGCGGCGGTAGTGATGCGGCGTCGTCCGTTATTGTCGACATCTTGCCTTGTTGTCGTCGTCGTCGTGGGATCACGGTGGTGGCGATGGTGTCGCTGGATCGTTGCCTTACCGTGATAACCGCGAAGCAACCGCGAAGTCGTACATCCGTCCGTTCGTGTCAAGATGAGCAGCCACGACAGGAAGTCTGCCTGAGTCGTCGCAAGGAAGCACACCGTTGTATTTGAACCCAGTCGTTGTACTGCGACTGCCGCCCGCTACAGCAGCACCAACAGCATGGAGCAACAACCGTTGTTGCTATAGATGCGCTTGCTCATGCAACAATATCGACAACAAAATCAACAACACACAAACAGTAACACGGAGATCAACAGCAACAACAACAACAACAACAACAACAACAACGGCAACAGCAACAGCAACAACAACAACAACAACAACGGCAACAGCAACAACAACAACAACAACAGCAACAGCAACAACAACGACAATAACAGCAACAACAACAACAACGTCGGTTTCTGCTTCTGTGTATTGCGAACGGTATAAGCGCTACGCCAGTGGCTCGGCGGCGACATAGACTGGCTCGATGTCGCCGTCGTTGTTGAGCAGGAGAAGAACAACAACAAATACACTACCACAACAACAATAAATGCAACAACAACAACAGCTCAGCAACATTGCAACAGAACAGCGACAACACAACAACAACAACAAAAACAACAGCAATAACAACAACAACCATGACAACGGCGGTGGCGGCGACGGCGTTGCAGCTGCACAGCGCCATTGCTATCTCAAACACAGCCGTGTCGTAGTCTACTGTCCCCGTATTCCGGACAACGCCGGTGGGTGTCGGAACCGTGCTATAATGATACAGTTGTTATTATTGTTGTTGCTGCTGCTGGCTCTTTTCTTCTGCTGCCGCTGCTGCAGCAGCTATGAACTACGCTAATAATCATACCCTGGCGCTCTCAATCGACGGGGTCGAGTAGAGATATGCATAGATATACACGAACACACGCGCCCATGCATATATATATATATATATATATATATATATATATATATATATATATATATATATATATATATATATATATATATATATATATATACATATATATATATAGTATGTGTGTATGTATGTGTGACGCTGACAAATAGTAGAAAGTCCGCATCTATCCAGCGAATTACGATTAATACATTGTTCGATGAAAAAATACTGGTGTGAAAGAAACCCGGAGGGTGCGGGCCGAAGGACTCAACGATGGGTGATCGACTGTTTTCACCCCGCCCCCCCTCGCCTCCCGCGCTCCCCACACACATCCAGAGCAGGTGGCCGCGTTCAAGACCCCTTATGACCCCGGGCGTCATGCATCCCGTTTAGATGAACAACGGCGCGGGAATGTAATGTGGAAGAATAGCATCGACATCCGTGCCAATTGTACACTATCGCTCCATTGTTCTTCACGTGGGCTATCTGGGCTATCCGGTCGATGAATTCATAGGGCGGCGGGTTTCGACCAGAGTGGCAAGCGTCGAAACTCATCGTCATTGGTCTTTCAATGGTAAGATGAATCGCGAAGAACGATGAACACACGCACAGTGGTGTAGTCTCGCTGCATATAAATATATATCTATATATATATATATATATATATATATATATATATATATATATATATATATAGCAGATAGTGGTCGATAGTGGTCGATCTATTGAAGACCATAGGGAGCTGGGACGACATCAGTCATCATAGTTGTGAACTTTGTTATTTGAAGTTTGCTCGACACACACACACACACAGGGGCGCTCTGATCTCTCGCGCAGGTGGTAATGGTAGTGGTGTGCATATGTGTGTGTGAATACAGCAGGGCAGTATCTTCGTGGGACAAGATGTGTCCACTATTTGCCACGATGGACCCTGGTGCAGCAGCAGCAGCAGCAAGAAGCTCGCAGATCACCGGGTCAGGTCAGCCCAACGGCGACTATATGTAGCAACATGAACAACGACCGTCACTACCGCTTGGCCACAATGGTCGTTGCATCGGTGGTCAATCCAGGGCCGCTCCAGGCGTCACGGTCATCGATGAACGTTGAGATGACCGGATCGTCATGATGTGTCCAGTGTGTCGCCGTTTAGTCTGCCAGCCCTGTTGGCCGATCCGACCGGTCAAGCGGGCCCCCAGTAAAGCTCGGGCCCCCGAGCGAGATGCGACGAGGTTCCGTGAGGCTTCCAGGATGCGGGCAGGCATGTCCGAGACATGACCCATCATCGACGCGATCCACGCGCTCGTTGCTGTTTTGTCGTTGTCATTGTTGTTATTGCAGAGAGTGCAGATATATATATATATATATATATATATATATATATATGTATATATATATATATATATATATATATATATATATATATATATATATATATATACCGGCTTTTCTTTGCCGATAGCGCCGTAGTCGTTGTTGTTTCTGGTTTCATTATTGTTGTTGTTGTTGCTCCTGCTGCTGCTGCCGCTGCTGCTAATACTACTACCACTACTATTCCCGGTGGTGTTGCTGCTGTCGATAGAGCCAATACGACAATTGACCTCATGTCGACGATGTCGACGACAAATCACGGCTATAGAGCGGCAGGGAGGGCTATGCGACGCCGGGAGCGACTTTGTCGAACGGTCGCTAAGCTTAACCCGGCCGTTCCTGGCCCAGCCGCAGTAGCAGCCGCCCCGGCAGATAACGTTGCAACAACAACAGCAGCAGCAGCAGCAACAACAACATCGAAATAACGCATCTGGATTCATCTATACACTATAAATAGAGCTGGAACGTCTTCTGCAGTTCTTCCTCCGCCGGCGATGAGGAGGAAAGGGACACGTTCTTGGGACACGTTCTTTCGGCTTTTCCTGTCGGCGATCGCGTCTGCCATCTGCGTCTGCAACGGGCGCAATCAATTTGCCGCCATTATCGTTTTTCCCGTGAAGCAGCTTTAATGGCACGACGCCCGCTGAAGTCGCTATGGTTGTACTGCTGGCTGCTAATAGGCCCAGTGTGGTGATTGATCTTCACCGCTGTAATATATTCTTTTTCGAGCAGCAGGGCGACTCACCAGGACAGCGTATAATAATAATAATTATTATATTATTATTATTATTATTATTATTATTATTATTATTATTATTATTATTATTATTATTATTCAGGCATACGTTTCTAAATCATAATTCTAACTCTAATAATCAGAAGCCGATTGCAACCGTTGATGCTGATACCGCTGCGCCAGACTTCTCCATAACGAGAGCTCAGATCTATCTTTGGTAGCAGGGAATTTAAGTACGTGTTTGAAATCGAATTTCAGCTGCATTGCAAAGACGACGACGACTCTCGACCGCATTTGTGAAGTGTCCAAACTTCGTCCTTGGTCTGTGCTTCTGTCTATCTCTCGTGTCTCGACTTGATGTTTGAGGCTGGCTGAAGTACCGTTACGCTGTAAAGTAATGAAGGCTTGCTGCGGAAGAAATCTGATGCGCAAATTTTATTACGATCACGAATTACCCCCATCTCCAGTTACCGGGGGTTCTCACTGTACGGCGTAGCTCTAGCCCAGAAGGAGCCGCTGATCTATCTGCTCAAAGAAAAAGCGAACCCGCATTGCAACGCTTGCGTAGAACTCAATTGTTGCTGCTTGCGTTTTGCGTAAGTTGTACGGCGACAAGACATGCACTTTTATCTCCAACGTGGTGACCCAGCGCGCCTTCAGGCTAAACGAATGTTATGCTTCCATGCGAGTCAAACCACAGTTATCGCGAAACAAAACTAACTTGCAGTATGATTATTGTTAATGTTGACTCAATGGGACGATATTGTGGTAATGGCCTGCGGTTCTGACGCCATTAGTCTCGCGTTCAAGCCCGACCCGGCGCATAATGGATACATAGGCCAATGACTTGTTGTTCGCGTAACCCGGAGATTTCTAATAAAAACACATATTATTATTATTATTATTGCTACGCTACTAGTATTACTAGCTGAAACGACACATGGCGTATACGTGAGGTGAGGGAACGAAACCCAGCCCTCGTGTTGGGCTGTCATTGATCGAACGTAAGCAGTGTGATTGCTCTCCGCGAAGCCTCGCGATGAAGTGATCGCAAAGCTTCGAAGTAATCGAAGTTTAACGCGCCAACGTGTTTTCTTTTTATGTACGCAGTAGGCACAGTGGAAAACGTGTCGCTAAATGGAAGTAGGGAATTTACGCAGGCATTCAGGAAGCACTTCAGCAGCTGAGGGAACGCGGGAAGGTTTCCTGCTCGTACTATGTCTTGTCCCTATCTGTCTCTGTCTGTTTGCCTGTCTGTCTATGGCTCTCTGTTCTCGCTCAGCTCTCGTCATTGCCTGCCTGTGTTTCTTGCGAAGCGTTTTCACGCTTCTCACACGCAAAAACCGCATGACTGAACTATTAAGTGGATGACGACTTGATCGGTCGCGGCGGAACCGGCGAGCTCCCAGCAGTAACTCGACTCGGGAGCCTCAAACCCTAGACTACGGAGAGAAGGAGAGCAGTGTCGGAAATGGGGCAGTTGACGCGTCGGGATGAGAGTGAGTCTAAGTCTGAGCAGGTCGCTTGAAGCACATTTGCCGGTCGGACGTTGTTCACCGGTGAAGCGTGCAAATCGACTGAGTCTATCTACAAATGGAACGAATGTTGTTGTTTTTGTTGTTGTGGTTGTCGTCGTCGTTGTCGATGGCGATGTCGACGACGAACACACGAGAGGTGGACATTCGGGGACAGCGACGTTGCTGTTCCAATCGTTATATGTTGAGAGAGATTGTTTTTGGTGTTCCTGTATCGATGTCGTTGTCGTTGTTGGTGTTGTTGTTGCTTATACTGCCGGTACTGTTGCGATGACTGCAGTAGTAGTTGTTGTTGTTGTTGTTATCTTGTTGTTGTAAATGTTGTTGTTGCTTGTAGTTTTGTTGTCATGTTTGTTGCTGACAAGATGTTGTAACCGGTCGTGCCAAGAAAGTTGTTGTCGGCCGGTCAGCCGCCCGTCGTAGAAGTGTCAGGTCGACGTGTGTTTTGTGGCCTGCAGGTGACAAGCGCTTCCTGGACATACGGTGGCTTTTTACAAGCGATACTAAGCTGTCATCAGATGCTGTTGTTTCTGTTGTTGTTGTTGTTGCTACTACTGCTGTTGCTGTTGTTGTTGCTGCTGCTGCTGCTGTTGTTGTTTCCGTTGTTGTTGTTGTTGTTGTTGTTGCTGCTGCTGTGTTTCTGTTGCTGTTACTATCATTCTTGTTAAGGAGAACTGGGCGCAGGCGAGACTTTGATCAAGAATAATTTCTAAGTTAAGATTCTAGCTCGCGATATTTTATATCGGCATTGATGCTGTTGCTTTGTATTCACTTCTACTGAGATTGCTGTTCAATGACGATTTGTTCGTCGGTCGCTGTTGCGCTGTCCGAGCCCGACAATGTTGCTGACTTTCGTCTTTCGAGAGTGACGGCCGCAGTTGATCAGCTTTGTCGCTTCTCTAAATTGTCCATTATTCAGAATAGGCGGCGTCATTCATTACTCTAGCACATAGTCGGCCTCTCTAGTGAGCCATTCGTGAGCTCCGATAGATAGACGCTTTTGTCTGCTGGTTCGTTTTTACAGACTCGCTTTCTCTGTTTATTTTTAATCGTCTCTCTCTCTCTCTCTATCTACTTCATCATGCTCTATATTTATAGACATACATTTACAGAGTATACACGTATATCTATCTAGATGCTCGTAGACAGACTCACCACGCGCTGACTGTGGAGCGACGATCTCTAGTCGTTTCGCTTCGTTAGCTTTATTCGATCTAACTAATTCCCTGCTGGCCCATTCAAAGCCAGTAATCAACACTAATCAGGTTCATCCTGATTGAAGAGGGCGCTGTCCACAACAACAACAACAATAACGCCGACGACAAGCATGTTTTGCAGACACATACCATATATATATATATATATATATATATATATATATATATATATATATATATATTATATATATATATATATATATATATATATTATATATATATATATATATATATATTATATATATATATATATATATATATATAGACAGAGCAATAACATTGATAACGACTTTAAACACGCACAATGGTGACCGGTTACGAGCGACATTATTGCAGATTTTTTTTCCTCTAATAAGAAGAACTACAACGGCGACGCCGACGACGACGACAGCAACAATACGCCAAGCGAATGACCACCGTCACTGAAACACGCCGTAACGGACGCTAATAGAACAAAAATTGGCAGTTTCGTGAACGCGCGTCGCTCGACCAGCTAGCCATTTATAAACAGAGATAGATAGATAGATAGATCGAGAGCTAGCTGTAGCATTGATAGTGAACAAACGAGAAAGAACACATACATATATATATATATATATCTATATATATATATATTGAGAGAGAGAGAGAGAGAAAGAGCCACTCCTCTGGGGATGCCACACCCGCTGCTGCTGCTGCTGCCGCCGTTGCTGCTGCTGTACATCGACAACGGATACAGAGTACGCTGCGTTACGGCAGCTCACAGCCTTTTTGACCGAGATGAAACTGATGCTCGTCTGTTACTTGTTGTTGTTGTTGCTGTTGTCGTCGTCGTCGTTGTTATTGTTTTGCATTGTTGTTGTTGTTTTGTATTGTTTTTGTTGTTTTGTTTTGCATTGTTACTATTGGTGTTGTCTTGCATTGTTATTGTTGGTGTTGTCTTGCATTGTTGTTGTTGTTTTGCATTGTTATTGTTGGTGTTGTCTTGCATTGTTGTTGTTGTTGTGCGGCTCCCACATTCGACGGTTTGCTTTGAATGACGTCGGCTTCAAACTTGTTTCTACACGTCTCTCTTTCTCTCTCTCTCTCTCTTGTTCCCATTTATTATCCAGCTCAATTAGTGGTGTATCTAATGCTGTTGTTGTTGTTGTTGTTGCTGTGTCTGGCTGGGTGGCTAGCTGACTGTTCGAAGCTGAATGATTCGACAAGTTTGCTCGTAACAGTAAATGTTATATTCATCGTTCATCATTCCGTTCGCGCTAATGTGTACAGAAAGAGTAAGAAATAGAGAGCGATCGAGATAGAGAGAGAGAGAAAGGGGGGGATTAGATGTTAGCGTGAGACAGACACCCTCGAAGTGGAGCAGCCCGCCGTGTACAGGCTATAGATGATTACGTATGTTATACCGCAAGCAGGGATCGGCCAGGCGGCACATTTTACTAACAGGAAAAGTAATATTCCTCACATTATTGGTGTTATTATTATTATTATTCTTGGGATAATCATTAAATGCCTACGCACGTATTTATGTGCGTTTTTCTACTCATGTAATTAAAAGTCTACTTCTTGCTGTGCAATCTCTGACTCAATCGATCCGGTCATAAATAGTAACCAATCGTCGTCATCGTCATCATCATCATCATTACAATATGGCTATAATATTACTATTGAATATTGTTGTTGTTATCACCATCGTAACAGTTCTTAGGGTGATAGTAGTATTATTCTTTATTGTTGTTGTTGTTGTTGTTCTCGCCATTGTGATTTTGTGTCTTTGCTCGGTTTACTTTTTATTATGATTTTATTACTTGTTGTCGTCGTCGTCGTCGCGTATCCAGCAGTCTCCCGTGGCTGACAGCAGTAGCGGGGGCATTGCTGTTAAGCCTAACCAGATTGGCCTCGGATTGCTCAGTTCGGCACGAAGTAAAACCAAATCGAAATAGCCAACATTGGTCCTAACGACTGGACTGACAAAACGGCGACTTGATCTGCGTTTTTCACTGTCAACGTAACTGTTGCATACGACGGACGACCATGATAACGACAACAACAACAACAACATCAGCCGCAACAACAACAACAACAATATCAACAACAACAATAACGTCAGCCGCAACAACAACAACAACAACAATTTCAGCCGCCGCAACAACATCATCATCATCAACAGCAAGAACAACAACAATATCGGCAACGTCAGCAACACCACACTCAGCCCTGCCTCAATGTGGACACATAACTAACGTCGATTGAGCGTTAAGCGCGTTAACAGCGTAGCAGACAGACGCCCGTCCGTTTGGCCGCCTGCGTAAGACGACTGCTAATTAAGCGAATCAGTTTAACTGGCTGGCTGGCTGACTTACTGATTGTTTGATTGATTGGCGCATCCTATGCAGTGAAAGGAAGCGCATCGTGGCATGATGCATCTTTTGCTGCTGATCTCTTCTTTGACGTGAGCCTTTCACGCCCCGCGCGAACCGAGGTACCGATAAGGACGCGAGATAGATAGTTTGTTGGGTCGGAATGCCGACGCTGGCTCAGTCGATGGCTAAGATAATAATGTTAATAATAATAATAAGGTCGAGTCGGTCAGACATTGTCGTATTATCATTATGTAGTCTACGGCATTTAACATTGTTTTTACGGCAGTCACGAGGCGCAGTTACGCGGTCCCGCTATGAACAGGAGAGAACTGACCTAGCCTGTTGGTCATGCTAAGAGGTAGCAGGTTTTGTTGTCAGTGGAAATAGTCGTTGCTGTTGTAGTTGTCGTTGCTGCTGTTATTGTTGTTGTTGTTGTTGTTGTTGTTGTTGCATTGCGTTCGATCAAGGCGATTGTAATACACAGCTAGCCAATGATGATTTTTTTCCAAGAGAGAACGATTTGGCTGCCTTAAACTATTGGTTCAGCTCTATCTTCCTTTCTCACTTTTACCTCTGTCCTAATTTACTTTTTAACAGCAACTTGTGTTCTGCGTATGCTTATATGTATCTTATTTAGTTTCTGCGTCTCACTGAACATCTGCCAACACGTTTAGAAGAACCCTTTTCACGCCGCTGTAAAAGTCCAACGCTCGAGTCTCCGTAGAGCTAGCTGTCCTGCTGTAATCTATTCTGCCCACAATTTACATATATGTACATTCGTGTGTACATAATTACACAGATATACACATATACATTCGATAACTAAGATGCTAAAAAGCTGGAGGCCAAACAAAGCCATGCTGGACTCTCGTTTACTGCTGCACACTCTGCTGCTCGCATCCGAGTTGTTTTCGTTGTCAGACTGCTCGGCAATGTTTATAGCTAGGGGAACATGCGTACGTGGCGTACGTACCATGGCGTTTAGCGCAGCCTTTGACTTTGCGTGTAGCGCCGACTAATGCGCATGTGGCCTGTACTGGCGGCAGGCGCATTTGGAAACACCAGCGGCCATTTTGGCTCCTAGGCAAACTCATCGGCTTTCGAATCGCGCTAACGAATTGCTCTGGCCGAAGAGAGGCGGGGGGCTTTAACTGTAAGAGAAAAAAAAAGTGTGCGAAGTAAACTTACGATGCCTCTGACATTGTTTCTGTCAACACAGACACTGCACTCGAACCAACCAACCAATAGACGAAGCTTCCCGCTGACGAAGACAAGCTACTGTCGGAAGTCAGTGTGTAATAGAGAGAGAGAGAGAGCGCCTGTCCTGCAGAAGTGGAACGAGGTGGTTCGGGCTTTGCTCTAGTGAGGTCTATCCCCGAATATCGCGCATAACAACATGTCGAGAGAGAGCGAGAGAGATAGAAAAGCAGCCGTGTGTCGTAATACCTCCTACAATGTGGGCGAGCTTCGGTAAGCGTCCTGCGGAAAAAATGCCAGGAACAATTCTTGACAGAACAGGCGTCGACGACGCATTTGTGCCGAAGATAAGGGTAGGACCGGGAATTGTCTGACGGCTGCCGCGAGCACGTCTCTGCTGTGCACGTTCTTGGCGGAGATAGCTGTTTTTATTCGTAATTTATTATTATTAATAATATTAGTAGTAGTAGTAGTAGTAGTGTCGAGCCCGGTGGCGTGGTGGCTTAAGTCTGCGCCTCGCGACCGGAAGAGACACATAGCAGGTGCGCGGGTTCGAGCCCCACCGTTGCACATTGTATTTATGGAGGTCCGTCTTTGAAGCAATGTGAAAAACAGTTCCGTGGACGTTAAATCTTGGCTGAGGGTCAGCTCGAAAACTTTACTTTAGTAGTAGTAGTAGTAGTATGTTCTTTTACCTGGTATAATTTTAATTAAAATCTGTAAATCATAAGAAATGTAATTTTGTCCGGCCAGGACATCGAGTTCGACAGCAGGATACTAGGCTGTTGCTGTTGTTGTTGTTGTTCTATCGCATTTTGTTTGAGTCAAGGGTGTACCGTTTGCACTCTTCCTTGGCTAGCCGGCGTCTCTAAGGATGAGGTGGCGACACTATGATGCGTGCTGATCGTAGCTTTCTACGTATCTAAGTACCGCGCCGTAACTTACGCCGTCTCCGAATGCCCCATAGTGTTGACACGGGGTGCGAAGGTTGCCACATAAAAGCATCAAATTGCACTGCATTGAATGGGTTAGATGTGCTGCTGAAACCGCTCGAATGGGAATGGCCTGGTGGCGTAAGTTCTTCTAATCGCAACATCGTGCGCAAGTGAGCAAATACCTTCAGCAATAATGAAGCAACTTTTTAGTACATTTTTATGCGGTAGTACAAACACAGATAGGAAGCGAAAAGAAGAAGAAGAGGAATAAGAAGAAGGGGATAATGATGACGATGATGAAGAAAAAAAACGGTGATGGGAATGGGAGTTTACAAGCATTCTGTGGGGCAGCTTAGAATCGCCAACGTAATTGATTTAGGTAGGGGTCACTGTTGGGTTACGGTTGCGTAAAACCGACGTCCTGACGCCATTGTCAACGTCGCGCTGAAATGAAAAGACGCGCGTGATGCTGTTGCTGCGGCATCGTAGTAGTAGTAATAATAAATAGTAATAGTAAATAAA
The DNA here is from genome assembly GCA_003439945.1 of Dermanyssus gallinae. NCBI lineage: Eukaryota > Metazoa > Arthropoda > Arachnida > Mesostigmata > Dermanyssidae > Dermanyssus > Dermanyssus gallinae. Next base: position 79,854 of record QVRM01000605.1, on the reverse strand, counting down.
TACGAGTTTCGATCGATGGCCACCGAATATGGCTATTCTTCAATTGTTGCTGACCTCGTTGCTGACACGAACCTTCTTCTGTCGACAGATGTCTTTCATTCCGTTTCACGATATTACGTGACCAACGCCGCTCACCAACGCTCCGATGTTTTTCGTCTTTTGGATTTCACGTTACGTCCTCACATATCTCTCTCGCGCCCTCCCTGTCTCTCCCATTGCCCCTCTCTCGTTCTCTTTCTCTCTCGTTCTCGCATTCGTCCATGCTTTTAACATGGTATGCTTTCTATTGAGACTATGAGATAGCTATGCCAATCCAGTAATGGTGGTGGTGGTGGTTGGAAGCCGAGCACGCTGTTGCCTTCCACAGGTTCAGTTTCCGTCATTTGCGCCATTGCTGTCTAATGCTTACCACGGCGATGAAGGCAAGCTTAGCTTCATCAGCGTCTTTTTCGCGTCCAAGCCACAAAACTGTAGAACTGCTTGCTGTGATCGCTACGGCACACGGCGATTTCCTGTGTTGATTGATTGCGTTGTTGTCGTCGCTGTTGTTGTTGTTGTTGTTGCTGTTGTCGTCGTCGTCGTCGTCGTTGTTGTTGTTGTTGTTGTTGTTGTTGTTGTTGTTCTTGTTGTTGTTGTTGTCGTGTTCATGTTTTGAGTATGCATTTGTAAAGTTCGTTGGTAAGCCGTCTCGCTGGGCTTATTCGACATCACCGTCAGTAAAAACGCAACCGGAACGAGCAAACAAAACGAAACAGAGATAAAGATATATATATATATACGTACCCACCGTTAAACACACCTCGGCTGCTGCCTCATACAAACGAGTGTCACGCCTGGCTAGTTTTAATGAGCATGTACTATATATATATATATATGTATATATATATATATATATATATATATATGTATATATATATGTATATATATATATATATATATATATATATATATATATATATATATATATATATATATATGTATATATATGCATGCCTTGGTTTCTCTCTCTCTTCGTAACTAGTCGCTAGTGATATGCCAAACTATCTCGTAATACAAATGTCACACTAAGGCTATATATATGGATATATCATTGAGTCGTTGAGACGCTCGAGCCGTACCAATAAGGGGGGAAAAATCGTCGACTACGATTACGAAACAGGCGTGAACTTTGCGTACGGCCCTACGGCTGACCAAATCGAACATCAGGTGACTTCGCAGTTGGCAAACTTCACCGGCTAATCTAGCAGTAGTCGCGCAAGCACGACGCACCCCCTCCCCCCCATATATAGTAATCAAACGCACACGCAAGAAGGAAATAATGATACCTTTCACCGTTCTGGCAGCGGTGGCTCGGTATTTAGTTGTCACTCGTGTGTGACGGCATTTCTTATGAATACGTCTATTTGTCTAATCATTTGGACGGGAGTGGGGGGTAGCGGCGGGGGTTGGCGGCGTGTTCGGAATGTTCGTTTCCCTCGTCTCTCTATAGTATTTTGTTTTTATCGTTATATTATATGTCGCGTTTCTATCGCAAATTCTACCAGCATCACTGCTACAATTAGTTAGCCGCTGGTCTCTGTTTCACTGCTGATGTTACTACTAGCAGTCCTGGTAACATTACTATTACGTTTCTGTATGGACCATGATGTCTACCAGCATTGCTGCCGACATGATATCGTTGGGAATGCTTTATTTATTACACGGCACTCCGCTTTTACGTATTAGTATATTACGTATCTTCCATACGCTGCTCTAGGGGCAGTACTCTGAGATGGAAGAGAGCGGGGGGAATAGTGTTGCAATAGCGGCTGGAGCCAAAGAATCAAAAGAGTTGGTTACGCCGGCAAGAAAGGAAACATCACTACGTATCATCATACCGTCCTTGTTGCTGCTGGACTGTCTGTGGAATCTACTGGATCACTATCTATTGGGAAGTCTTCCTCGTTGGGAGGTTCGTAGGTAAATATGCCTTTGGGAGCATCACATTTGTGTTGGGAGTTCTGCTGTCGGCTCATGTAGCTTGCATTTCGTCTTCATGTCCTTTTCGTTCTGCGGTCGGTCGCTCGCACGACTGAAATACGACTGATTATTTCACGCGCAACGGCGAAAATTCCTTACCGGGTGATTACAGAAACTAATTACGCCTGCTAATAATAATCATATTTTTTGAACACGGGTTTTATTATTATTATTATTATTTTTTTTTTTTATTATTATTATTATTATTATTATTATTATTATTATTATTATTATTATCATTAAGTACATATATCAGAATTGCTTTTTTTCACAATTACTAATCTTATATCTACAATATTGCTTATGTTTTTATTTTTATTATTATTGCTCGAGTGCCGGTGATCGCTCAACATCATTTTGGCGTTGCCTCTCTGCAGTTCCAATGGCACCCTCTGTCTGTCTGAACGTGGTCGATCTTGGCCCCCCTGTGAGCTCTAATAATAATATTGTTACTATTATTATTATTATTATTATTATTATTATTATTATTATTATTATTATTATTATTATTATTATTATTATTATTATTATTATTATTATTATTATTATTATTATTATTATTATTATTATTATTATTATGTGTTAGAACAATACAATTGTGAGGCATGAATGTGTATCCTCGTTATGTCATGGGGTTCATCTAGCAATTCTCATCCCATTGCACCTAATATCGACGCGGCATTTCCTCTGCAAATTGCCAGTGAACGAAGCAGCTGCCTTGGAAACTTATTAATATTATTTTTACTATTATAATTATTGTCATCATTATTATCATCATCACTACTACTGTCACGACTCTGCGCATATAGACTTCTACTGCTCAAATGATGGAATTGCGCGTGAGCTTGGCGGTTAGTGGGTGAGTTGGTAGCTGGGTGACTTGGTCTTCTTGGTCACATTGAAGTCGCTTAGCAATTGCTGCTGTGGCTTCAGCTTCGCTTCGACGTGACTTCAGCAAACAAAAGCTGACAGGCGCGTGCGAATCGTTTCGTGTGCGATCCGTCTCCTCCTGCGATTACGCATACCACGAGCGTTGTGGTTGCTCTATCGACGCTCCATAGTCGATCCCCTCTAGCGCTTCGTTAGATGGTCTTCATTCAAATCTTCATCGTTCTACGTCATCGTACTTCACCATTCCGCCGCGTATGCGTCCGTTTCGTGAATTCGATTCGCTCGAAATAAATTCGCTAAATTGAAAAAGGGCTAGGGAGGGAAGTAGCGATAATAGTGATGAGGTGGCTCGCTAGGTGGCTCGTGGTCAGCGTATCTCGTCTCGGGTCGTCACGTGAAGCCCGTTGTTGAGGTTGTTTCCGTGTCAGTCAATCGGTGCCGATGACGGCGACTACGATTACGACTACGACAACAACAGCAGCAACAACAACAACAACAACAACAACAACAACAACAACAGCAACAACAACAACAACAGCAACAACAACAACAACAACAACAACAACAACAACAACAACAACAACAACAACAACAACAACAACAACAACAACAACAACAACAACAACAACAACAACAACAACAACAACAACAACAACAACAACAACAACAACAGCAGCAACAACAGCAACAACAACAACAACAGCAACAACAACAACAACAACAACAACAGCAACAACAACAGCAACAACAACAACAACAGCAACAACAACAACAACAGCAACAACAACAACAACAACAACAACAACAACAACAACAACAACAACAGCAACAACAACAACAACAACAACAACAACAACAGCAACAACAACAACAACAACAACAACAACAGCAGCAGCAGCAACAACAGCAACAGTAGCAGCAGCAGAAACAACAGGAACAAAAATAACAGCGACTGCGGCAATGATGGCGGCGGCGATAGTAGATAATGTTTAGCCCATGGAAGCAGCAATTCCTCGCGCAGAGCCACAGATCAACAGCAAACGCGCCAACACCAAAGGCGCGCACCAGCCGCGTGAATGGATAAGGAACAACTGACTGCTACGACGAACTTGGACGGCCTTCAGTTCAGCCCCCGCCGGTCACCCCACACACGGCTGCCCCTCTGCGTGTTCAGTCGTCATCAGCACCACCGCTAAATCGAGCCATAACGGCAAAATGTGGCCGGCTATCGTACCCCCCCCCCCGCTCCCCGCCGCACTATCCCCTCTCCCTTTCTCACCCCACTACCCCATCATCATCTCAAAAGGCCTCTCAAAACAAAGAAGAATGAAAGGCGGCACAGTCACATAGTATCCTATTATTATGATTATTATGATTATTATCATGTCCATTATCATTATTACAAGCAGTACTCAGCTTAGACGGCGTCGGAATGGTCTAAATCTTGCTTCCTAAATCTTTGTTTATTTTCTTCTATATATATGTGAGCTGTGTGTAAGGAACAGTCTTGGGTTTTGTTCACATTTTATCAAAACTAGATGATTAGCTTTACAGAGTTGACAATGACCGATTGGCGAAAACGACCGTGTGTAATCTGTAGACAGCGAATACCGTGATGTGTGTGTATATGTAGACACGTTGGGACCTGGTAACGTTTCTGATGTTTCTATGATAACATACAAATATCATGTTTTCCCACTGAAAGGCAGACTTATGATTTTGACGCAATGTTCACCAATTATATCTCACTGTAATTTATTCGTTTTTGTTGGAAAGACAAAGAATTCGCACGATACAAAGTCGGGTAAATAAGTTGCCTGCTTCACCAGAGTGACTTCAGATGCGTTCGGGAAAAACCTCAGTGTTTTCAGTTTGGTGTTCGTTGGGCTGGTCCGTTGCGGCGGTGGAGGAGCTCTGATGCATAGAAGACGCCTAAGAGCTCTTCCTGGTGAGCGCAGTGAGGACTTGGTAGGCATTCTTCAGTACCAATTGCTGGTCACTGATTACACCAATTGCTGGTCACTGAAGCACTTTCTTCTAGTTTAACCATCGCGACAATTTCACTCCTGAAGAGGAAGATGGCGACCATTACTTTGCCAGCCGACCGTTGGCGCTTCAATTCTTCTAAAAATAGATGGTTTATTTTATAGATCTACGTGTATATATATATATATATATATATATATATATATATATATATATATATATATATATATATGCATTCCTTCTCTTGGAGCGCAACGGCAAAGCTTCTGCGATCCACTTAGTGAGCAGAAAAACTCAAAAATCCTGCAATGGAAAAGTAGAAGGAAAGAAATAACGCCGACACTAGTAACACTGATGTTGTTGGTGGTTGCGGCGGAAGCACTTAGGTTTCTGCGCTACGAAACAGCGTTAGTATTATTTATAGCTCAGCCCGTGGCACCTGCAATGTAAGCCGCGTTCTCCTTGCAAACAGGATCTGCCTCAAAAAGTGTACCTCCCTCGCGTCGATATCCAATGATGATGATGATGATATCTTAAATACGTTTTGCTAAAATATTTGAGGTATAAGTCCGTTTTCCTAGTGATAGACGGCAGGGTTGTTACTATTATTATTATTATTATTATCATCATCATCATTATACCTATTTATGATCTCGGGAATTTTAGATTATATGATTCCCGCGACGTCGTGGTAGCGCATTAGGAACATGCGTGCTTGTGTTGCTCAAATATGGCTCGTTTTTAGTTCAGCCACCGTGCAGTTAGGGCTGCCTACTCTCCCCTGTCCGCGTTCCCAACCGCCAGATGTGTATGCGCGACGGTAGACCGGGCATGGGGCGAAGTAAATTCCTCCATGAAGAATAATAATAATCATAGTAATAATAATAATAATCATCATCATCATCCTCATCATACTGCGTAGGCGGTGATGACGAGAAAATGTCTGTTGTTGGAAGCGCGCAGCTAGACATAAATGACGGTGTGAATCCGCTGGTTCGGACTGGCAAGACAACGTCGGCAAAAGAAACCGTGTAGGAACAACAAAACAACAGTAGTACTACGACAGTAGTATTAACTCAACAGCACAGCGGATGGGAAGCTCAGCTCCAGCTCTATTCTCTCTTTGCACCCTCCTCAGGCGAGGAGGAAGAAACCGAGATGCCGGAGCAATGCATTCTGCATTGGGATTTTTTTCCTTTCCCTCCGCTAAAGGATACTGCAGTGATTTTTCCAATTGCGCTGTTTCAGCGCTTCAACGTCTCTCGGCTCGTAGGTGGAAGCGTCGGCGATGATGGTGGTGGTGGTGCCGGTACATGGTAGCATGGTACTTGGCTTGGCTTAACTGACTTGAAGTGAACTGAACTGAAGTGTTGAGCTCGCACAGGCAGCGGCCGAGCGGATCCAAAGAAGCGAACTGCTTTCGTTGTTGTCGTAGTTGTTGTTCATGTTGTCGTAGTTGGTATTCATGTTTTTGTTGTTCATGTTGTCGTTGTTGTTGTAAGCCAGGCCAACAACAACAAGCAACAAACCAGAAACTGGTTGGTTAGATAGCTTAGCACGGAAGCGAAAGAAGCGAAAAAAAAAAGGACTTCTTTTTGGGAATCACACTATGCACCTTAAAATGGGGCGCTGAGTAGAGAGAAAGGTCCACGAATAGGCACTGAATGGAGACTGCCCCAAGCAAGGAAGCCAGACACTCACTCCTCTCGACAGCTGATCCGCCCGCGAACCAAAATAGATCGCAGGGTACAGACCGGACGAAAGTCTGTGTTGGGTGGGAAAGACTAACATGTGTACAATGATATATATATATACACACATCCGGATTCATCGACCTTTTGGTAGAATTCCGAGAACTGTAACGATAACAACAAGAACGAGTACGTGGAAACGGTACGCGTAGCTAGGCAACCGAACAAAAGGCTTGATCTTTTCCTGTCGGAAAGTAGCGAGCGGTCGACTCGACTGCAGGAAGCTGTACAGACTGGAGACCTGTCTAAAGACGACTGGTGGTGGCGCCAGGAGCGTCATGATGTTAACTTCCGACCTTTCGACTTTCGACGATTAACCAAACTCGGTCGGCCCAATGTGTGTGTTGCTGTTGATGTCCTCCCGATCGCCTCCGCCACCTCCAAGTTCTGATTGATGTGGCAGACCTCTTTCGTTTATAGGTGGAGGCGATTGAGGATACACGGTGTGCGTTCATCGTTATTCGGACTGCAGTCGCGACTATGTGAAGGGAACCAAGATACGGACCTTTCGAGCAGAGCTGTCGTGGTTGTAGTGGTAATCATAATTCTAGAAGTAACAACGATGATATACCCAGTGTACCCTTCGATGGTACATGGCGGCAGCATGGAACACAGCGGAAGCTGCAGCAGCAGCAGGCGTAACGATAGTACCGGTATTAACATGTACAAATAGCTATGTTTCTTTGCAGCGGTCGACCTCGAGAACAGGGAGCTTTCAATCGCATGCACATTTTTTTTTCGTCGACTCGATGTCATGATTGGCCAGCCTATGACGGCCACCGAGGTTTTGCCTTCTGGTCATGAAACTTCTATCCCGCGAAGTGCGAACTAGCTTCTCCCCCCCCCTCTAACCATAATAGTAATTGTTATGGTTGCTGTTCTTGCCTGTGGTCGGCCTATTATCATCAATCGGTCTGCCGTTGGCATTTAGTGCACAATGCTAAACTAATGTCTGGTGGTAAGATTTCTGTTTTGGTTAGTCCCAGCTAGTAATACGCTGGGCAAATACGCTTATTTCTTTTACCACTACTGTTACATAATGTATGTAGTAATATATATATATATATATATATATATATATATATATATATATGTATGTGCAGATGGAAAGAGTTATTGTATGTCGGAATCTTTGTTTATCACAAGCTTACCACTATTAGTCTTATTGTGGATCATTAGCAATTGCTTCGGTCGCATATAGTTTAACTGCGTTGCTGCATAGGTATATTTTCTTGGTCGTGATAAGTGACTGGCTTCAGCCAGCTACCGTTACTCATGTACAGCGGCAATTATCATCATCATCATCGTGTCCCCGTTATGATTACCTACTGGTCGTAAAAACAATTTCGAATCTATTCAGATTTTGAAACACATATCACAATTTAATTGTGATGCTGCGTAATAAAGTTAGGTGTGCGAGCGAATTTCAAAGCGCGTCTGGAACGTGGGCGGCTATTGCTGGACCGAGCCTGCTGCCGCTGCTCTTGTCAAGGCAGACGTGTGGTTTTAATGTCGTTGTTTTGTTATGCGTATAGAAATATATATATATATATATATATATATATATATATATATATATATATGTATATATATATATATATATATATATATATATATATGTATATATATATATATATATATATATATATATATATTTGTATGTGTCTCAGTTTGTGTTGCTGTACCACCGACGTGGAATGGTTACCCGCTTCGCTCGGATCCATTTCGGCGGTGGCGCCATGGTGGCCGGAAGGCTCTGTAGGCTGTAATTATTCGTAGCCATCAACGGCAACAACAACAACAACGACAACAAGAACAACAACAACAACAAGAACAACAACAACAACAACGGCAGTAACACCAACAACAACAACTACCACCACGGTTATTTCCAGTAGTTCGACTGGTATTTCTACGACTACCACCACCAGGGTATTGCCACACTTGGTTCGAATTGACGCTGCCGTCGTCACACCCTTCGTAAATCCGCGCTTTATGTCGAGCCAAGCTGCCATGCAACCGCAACGGAAGCCTAGCATCTCTCACTGTATGTCTCTCTCCCTCTGGCGTTGGCGTAAATGATCTGTTATTGAAAAATCGACTCGTGTATGCTCGTTCGATGGCTTTTTACCATCGTGGTTCACTATCGCGGTCGATACACGCTCACTCTTGTTGTTGTTGTTGTTGTTGTTAGGCACAGAGATCCCCATCCTCGTTGCATTAATTTCATGTTTCAAGTTTTTTTCACCATACGTCGGTACAGCGGTACAGTGGTATACCGTATTGGTCATATCTCATGTGATATGATATCGTCATCACGGACGCTTGGCGGTGGATGATGCTTCGATAAATGTGGCCATTGAGCAGAATCTGGTAACGTTGCTGTTGTTGTTGTTGTTGCTCTTGTTTTTGTTTTTGTTGTTGTCGTTGTTGTTTAATGTTGTTGTCGTCGTCGTTTTTAATGTTGTTGCTATTGGTTTTTCAATGATGTTGTTGTTGTCAATGTTGTCGGCCGCACGCCGCCACATATGTGCGTATCGATCAAGCACTGGGGCACGAACACGAATGTTTGTAGCCATGTGTAAATGTGGAATTGTCGTAATTGTCGGCGTATTTAGTTTCGATTCGGGTTGTAACTGGTTCCCGTAGCCGCAACGTTTTGGCGACCGTAGGCTACGTCACACTGCATCACTGTGTTCGTGATGATGCTGGGTGGTTTGCGGCACACGAGTATGAAGATAACGTGTGTCGACGTTACGATTGATAAAATAATAATAATACTAATAATAATAATAATAATAATAATAGTAATAGTAATAGTAATAGTAATAGTAATAGTAATAGTAATAGTAATAATAATAATAATAATAATAATAATAATAATAATAATAATAAGAGTTACATTTCGTAATACGCCTAGGGCTACTGTCACTTCTAGTAGTACAACACATGTAAACTATTCAGGATGACGACAAAATTGCTGCTGGGTGCTATTTAAATGATGCCACTGTTGTTGGCATTGCTGTTGCTGTGTTTGTTGTTGTTGTTGTTGTTCCTGTTGTCGACTATTGTAGACGTGACACTTAATAACTATTAATATATCTATTAGGTCATGTTTGTCATACAACACATATACTTAATGGGGTTTACTGGTGTCGCTCTTATTCGATGCCACTATATGGTGTCTGCTTTTAGTGATAATAGCAATTCATAGTATTCACCATTGCCATGTATTGTTTGTCTTGGTCGCTTCGTTTATCGTGGCAACCCAAGCAGACATTGTACTCTGGGTTACACATGGCTTCGTATAGCAAGTTGTTTCGTAAACGTGTCACAATGAAGATACATACTAGTTAAGTGTTACGTTAGTACTTGTGTTCTAAAACATGCAACAACAATTGTTTATGTTTTATAGGAAAAAGCATCAATATCTGTAATGTATAATAAGCAGACGAACCGGTTCGTATCGTTGTTGTTACCGTGTAGTTTTCGAGGGCGATGTATAAGAGTGTGTATGTGTTTACGTTTGTATTGTCGCGATTAATTAATTGAATTTAATGAATTTACTTAATCATGTGGGGGTGGTGTATGGTAATGCTATTCTCGAGCTATCTGTGCTCCGCGGCTTTTTTCCCCGGCTGATCATGGCTGATTATAGTCTGTAACGGCATTCACCTTGTCTAAATTGTAAACCGTAAAATGCAATTTCGGAGTGGCCGATCCAGGTCCATGACCTTAGACCCATGACCTCCCGAATGCAAGGCGGGAGATGAATGGCTGTGCCACTAAGCGCCACCCCACTCGATAGTTTGCTCCGTAGGTTACTTCTGTACAGCTCTCGAAGGCTGAGAACGTAAATCGCGCGACATACAAAACTCCACGTTGGTTTGATGATGTTTACTGAACGGATGATGAAATGTATTCATGAATGAATGCATGGTCTCCGTTAGAAGTTTGGTCGATTGGCCGAATGGCAGCGGCTGAAACAGCAGCAGCAGCAGCAAAAACACCGACGGAATTCCTCCCACGTGAATCGTATTTAGCCGTCCGTCGCTTGACGTTCTCATGTCCGTCTCTTGCTCTTGCTCTCCTCAATGCTCACGACGACACATGAACTTTCCTCGTAAAAGATCGACACAGACATGGCAGTTAGGGCATGAAGAGAGAGGGCTCGAAAGTCATGTATAACAAGCGCATATATATATATATATATATCTGTAATGTGAGAGAAGAAAAAGGAGAAGCCGAAAGGCGGAGGCAACAGCGATTCATTCGAAATTCTCATGTGTTGAAATCATAGTCCTCGCCGTTCCGACCTCTCTCGATCTGTCGCTCGTGTGGCTTCTCTCTCGCGCGGGTCGAGAACAACGGCTGTTACCGTTATCTGGAGATAGTGATGACGGCGGCGTCACCGCCGTTGTTTTGGCGGGCAGACGTTAGCAACAACAACAACAACAACAACAACAACACCGACGACAACAACAACAGCAGCAACAACGACGACGACGACGACAACAACAACTGTGTCAGTGGACTGAAACAGTGGAGGACGAGAAGCAGTTAGTTAGCTGACGACTCACTGATTAATACGGCCTCGTTTTAGCCGCGCGGTTCAGAAACGTAGAGGCGAAAGCAGGGGTCGTGGCCGTGGCGGCGGCGAGGGGGACGATGTATACATGAACGGAAACCGAAAAAAAGCCGACTACAACGACTAACAACAACGATTGCGACAACAGTAGCAACAACAACAACAATGGCAACAGCAAGTGCAACAGCAACAACAACAACAGCAATGGCAACAGCAATAATTATGACTCATTCCAGTGTTCCTAGAGCGATTGTCACAATCAGCTTTCGCGATTGCTGCTGCTGACAGCCATTAGCCAAACGCATCGCTTGTGAGAGCTGGCTGACCTCAGTCGGCTGGCTGTTCCGTTGCGGTTTATACACTCGTACGCTGTTTGAATACTATAGGTAATATATATATATATATATATATATATATATATATGCGAGCACTGCCGAGTGTGCAAACGTACTGTAAGTAATTAATAAATCATCTCAATATTTTTTATACATATGTAGAGAGGGAGAGATAGAGGGCGCTACGATCAAATACATCATTGCGTACTGGGAAAAAATTCGCACTCCTATTGGGGCTTTGTTTAATAATCGTTATTAGGGACCAAATTATATTTCAAATTTTTGGACGAGTCATTTACAACAACAGCACGTAAAACGTTTGATATTAACGCCTTTTTATTGTAGCCGTTGTTGTTATGTGTATGTGTGTGTGTGTCTTTGTCAACGTTGACAAACTAAGTTCTAATTAATTATTATTATTATTATTATTATTACTGTCGTATGTAGCAGAGAACACGGCCGATTTGCTAGGACGCTGTGGCACGGCGGCTAGATTCACGGCTTCGACGACGTGTCGTGTCGATGTGACGCCCTGTTCATTCAGGTTTCTTTTACTGTTCTCTCTCTTGAATGTCGTCGTTCATAGTGCGGTGGTTTAGCTGGTGTCTCATTTGACTGCCGCGGGCGGCTGCGGGCCTGCTGTTGCCTGCTAATTGATTGTCCAGGCGAAGGCGACTGTGCGTATGTGTAACAATGTGCACCGACACTGCCATGGATGCTGCTCGCACCGGCGGCTGGCATTCCAATGTGAATGCTCGCTCCTCTGACACTCGCACTTGATTATTCTTGTCATCAACAGCATATTATTATTATTAGATTTTCCGTAAGGCTGCTAATGCCCGTGTACGGTTTTATTCATGTCATGGCTAATTTTAATCCACTCCGGCATTTACCTTGTCTAAATTGGAAACCATGCAAATGCAATTTAAGAGTGGCCGGGGTGGTCGGGGTCTCGAACCCAGTCCTCCTAAGTGCAAGGCAGGCAAAGGCTTTGTCACTAAGCCATGTTGCTCGGTTGTTATTATTATTATTATTATTATTATCATCATCATCATCATCATCACTACTGACTGTTAACTAGAGCTCTCGCACTGGCCACGCCCACGGCATCGTGGCATTTGGCCCCATCACTCGTAATATTTTCCTTTTTGTTTCTCTTCCCCCTCTCCCTCCCTCTCTCTCTACCCGTTGTTGTTGTTGTTGTTGCTGTTGCCGCTGTCATAAAGCCACGAACGGCATCATATCCTCACGGAGGAGTTCGCGGAATACCCACGAGGGTAGCGGGAAATTCGATGCGCGATGCCTAGTCGGTAGTATTACAGGGCTTGCGTTCGAACACAGTTCAGGGTCTATGGGCAAGCCGTCAACGTGATCTCATGTCTAGCTTTTCTATCATAGCATCGAGGTGGCTTTGTTCCGCTCTCTTATTATCATATATATATATATATTTTTTTTTTAGTATGTTGTAGGCGTAACGAAAGCCGATAGAGGAGAGAGAGAGAGAGCGCGCGTCCGAGCGAACAAAAAGCGCATTAATGAGTCAGCGCCATCGGCAATCGGCGGTTGCTTTTTGTTGAATCAACAATCAACCAGTGACTCAGTTAGTGACCAGTCGACACATTCATTAGTTACTATTACCTTACTACTAGTACTACTACTACTACTACTACAACTAAACTTACTACTCATACTCACAGTTGTTCTTGTTGTTGCGGTTGTTGTTGTTGTTGTTGTTGTTTTTGCCACTGTAAGGATTGTTGTTCTTGTTGCCACAGATGTTGTCCCTGTTGCTACTACTGCTGCCGCTGGTGGTAGTAATAATGGTATTGTTGTTGCTGCTGTGGCTGTTGTTGTCGTCAACTGCGGTCGTGTTCTTGTTACAGGGGGTGGGGGGGTGAAGGGTGTTTTTGTTGTTGTTGTTGTTGTTATTATTATTATTATTATTATTGTTTCTTTGCTGTTGTTTCTGTTGTCGTTGTTGTTGTTGTTGTTATTGTTCTTGTAATTACTTCTATCGATTGATGGTGGTGCTTTTTGTGGTACATGACAAGCATGACGACAGTGCGGATAATAAGCAAGATAGGATAGTGAACAAGGATGACGCCACTTGTAGCAACAAGTCGTCACGGCGACGTGATTACGATGATCGGCCACAAATAACGTCGTTATGACACTTGTTTTTCACAGTACTCCCGTTGCTGTCCTTAATATATATATATATATATATATATATATATACAGATATATATATATATATATGCATACTAATATTAGAATACGCTTATACGACACTGGAACTAGTATTAGAACTAGTGCTCGGAAACGCTAGATGAACGTTGTCTGTCCCGTCGTGTCGACGCTTCAAGTTGATAATGAGAGCGGAGGAGAGATCTGAAGAAATGAACGACTCAGCCAGCACACGAAGGAGAAAGAGGAAACGTATAATTTTAGCCGCATTTAGAACACTAACTTTTTGAAGAGCGATAATTCAGTCAGGGCGTTAGGAAGATTCAGGGAAAGGAAGCAAGCTAGAAGGAAGGCCAGTAGGAATTGCATGGACGAGCGAAGAAGACGACTCAAGCACGAATCGAGCAAACGAACTGCGATTGCAAATTGGCAGGGAAAAACCGACACACGGTGGTCGCTGGTTACCGATTTGGTTGGTTGGTTGGTTGGTTCGCATGTCCGGCCGTCGGTTTGTTGCCAACCTATTGCTTTGGTTGCGTTTTCACTTGCTTGTTTTTCTTTCTTTCTATATGTGTGTGTAGGTTATCACTGCAATTTGTTTTATTCGTATATTAAGTTTTTATTCGAACTGTCTATTAGAAGGATGATTGAGGCAGTAGCCATTTGGAGGCGACGGCGGACGGGGCAAGGCGGTGGAATGGGGTTGGTTGCCATTTATTGCTGTTGTTGTTGTCCGTGTTTTGCCTCAACATGATTCGTTGCGGTCGGAATTCAAACGTTGGAATGCGCCAACGCTAAAGCCCTTTCCGTCGTTTTTTTTTGTCTCACAATCAGCGTGTTGATGATTCTCGTCGCGGTTGGTAATTCTGGTGCAGGACAGCCGTTTCGCGTCTTTTTCTTCTTCTTCGAGAGAGATAGTCTATCCTCTTGTTTCTCTAGTTACTATTCGTATTTTCATGTTGTTTTTTTTTTCATTGCACGCGTATTCGGAGCGATTTGGTATATATCTATATATATATATATATATATATATATATATATATATATATATATGCAGATGTTTATGCCAGCCGGGCAGAAAATGTCTAGAGAGTGGTAGAAAAACACACACTCTCTCTCTCCCGCGATACTGTCTTTCGCTTCGAATGCGGAAGTCGAATTGTGATGCTATTCTGTTTGCCACAATCAGTGCCAGTAGCTGATTTTTAGTTTTATCTAGAGCACTCATTATCCGGCTATCCCGCACTAGATGGCGGATCATATTTATCAGCAGCAGCAACAGCAGCCGAAGGTCTCCCCCTTACATATGGGTTACACTGTGTGCATTTTTGCGTTTTCCCTCTTTCTCTACATCTGATTTTCTCCCATATATATATATATATATATATATATATACGCAATGATCTGTCCATCAAGCTTACAGGCAAACTTACAACGAGTGACGAGTGAGTGATAGTCTCGCCGAAGCAGACAATACGAAAAGTATGTTTCTGTGTCGGTTATTCACATGCTAGTTTGTTACCACCCCTCATTGGCACTAGCTGAAGTCGTTTTCCCCCGGCCGCGTTTAGTTTTCCCCGATAGCGTTACTGGTGTTGCTAGAAGAAGTGCGCCCGGGCATAGCAGGTTTCTCGACAACCATTCGCGTTCATCCCGTAGACGGCCTAAACCTCACGGATCGAGGCGGAAAAGCCGGAGCCAAAGATATATATATATATATATATATATATACATATACATGCAGGGCTTTAAGTTTGATACGTCTTACTAAAGAGATAGTTATTTCTGGGCCACGAAGACAGTCACCTTTACTGAATTGATGAAAACCAGGTGGAAACTGTTGCCAAGTTTCGATTCATTACTGCACTTACAGTTTTTATACCTATTTGGTCTCGTCTAGCGGAGAAGGGCGTTGTCATTATTGCTTTTGTTGTTGTTGTTGTTGTTTCTGTCGTCATTGTTGTTGGTTTATTTTTATTGCTGTTGTTGCCGCTGATATAGGGGCGATGGTGATGTCGTCACGGATATGGTAGTAACTTATGCTGTCGCAATATGAGGTGTAGTCAGACGCGTACTGCTGTTGTCTTTACGTTTCTTGTAGACTTATATTGGAATTGTCAATTAGGCCAGGATCAAGAGTGCAGCATACACCAATACTCCCACGTGCTGATGCCTTTGTCATTGTGGTACGTGGTGCTTATTGCACAAATGTATTAAATCATTATAGAGTAACTGGCTATTTGTTCCGTTGTTGCTGTTGCTGTTGTTGCATGTGCGGTTGATGTGGATTAACTTAATGATGATGGTAATAGACATGATGAAATCAGCGATCAATTGCCACAACCAGTTGTGCGGAGCATTAGGCGGAGGACAAGGTGTGCAATAAGACAAAGAACAAAATGTCCAAACAACAAACATATTTTTCAACAACATAGCCACATCATCATGAAGTATCATGACCGTAATTTGCACCGAAACGTAGGCCGCCGTCACGATCGAGCCTATTCTTTGTACTGTCAAAATCCATTACCTTAACTGAGAGAGAGAGAGAGAGAGAACGAGAGAGGCGGAGCTTCAGTTAGAAGACACTAGTTGGCAACAGAGTTTGCCAATTAACCATGTTTATGAATTACTCAACTAGCGAATAAATTAAGGCGAACGAACAGCGCCGACAGTCATATTGCAGTGTATGTACGAATACTATTCGTGTGTGTACGAATACCATGACTACTCGTTCTACAAGCTTCTATCTGCTAGTCAACTGCAGCAGGAAAGAGGCTGCCTGCGGTTGTGGCGGCTATGCCGGCCTGCAGCAGGGGCAGCAGTATAAGAGCCACTTCCAGCAGTTTCAACAACGGCGTTTGTCGATGTTGTGCTCGGTTCTTAGTATTATTGCTGTTGTTGTTATTGTTGCTGTTGTTGTTGTTGTTGTTGTTGTTGCTGCTGCTGTTGTTTTAGTTCTTGTTTGTGCTGTTGCTGATTTGGTTCATATTCTTGCTGTTGTTGTTGTTGTTGTTGTTGTTGTTGCTGTTGTTTTAGTTCTTGTTTGTGCTGTTGCTGATTTGGTTCATATTCTTGCTGTTGCTGTTGTTGTTGCTGTTGTTGTTGGTGGTGGTGGTGGCGTTATTGTTCCGCTTTGTGGCTTCCGAAGGGCGGCCGGTACGCCGTTAAATTGTTGTTGTCGTCGTTGTTGTTGTTGTTGTTGTCGTCGTCGTCGTCGTGGTTGCCGCCGACGTTGTCTGCTGAGCTGATCTGAATTAAGCCTCTGCTTCTCCTCGAACTATTTATTTGGCTGGACACAGACAGATAAACAAACAAACAGGCATGGACACAGACAAATAGACACATGGAGCCGCACGCCGCCGCTTACTTCGACCATCTCGTCGCCAATGTCGTATGGGGCAGTCGCCGGTTGGTTCGATCGAGACTGGCAGGCAAATAGGCAAGCAGGTGGATGGGTGAGTGAGTGAGTGGGTGGCCGGGCAGATGGCGATCAGAAAACGCTTTGCCTCGCCGGGATCCTGCCAGGATCCACTCAGCCAGACGCTGCGTCTAATGCAGAGCAAGAGCAACATCAACAACGCCAGCACCAGCAACAACAACAACAACGACAACAACAACAACAACAACAACAACAACAACAACAACAACAACAACAACAACAACAACAACAACAACAACAACAACAACAACAACAACAACAACAACAACAACAACAACAACAACAACAACAACAACAACAACAACAACAACAACAACAACAACAACGACAACAACAACAACAACAACAACAACAACAATACCTACAATGACTATGAACGTGTCCGGCTTGTTGGGTTGAGGTTTGCTTCTTTTTCCCGCGCGCTCTCTCTCTTTCTTTCCACCCCCTATATATATATATATATATATATATAAGCTTTTCCCTCAATCGTTCGGTGTATTCCTAGATTTCTTCCTGGTCTTGTGTGCCACCACCATCATCATCCAACTCGTCCTCCGCTGTTGTTGTTGTTGCTGATGTCTTATTCCACCACCGAAGCTAGCATGATTGGCATCACGGACACTATCATAACATCATAACATCCACCATCATGCAAGGCATGATGAGCTCGATCGACAACGATGGCGACGATGACGGTGGTGATGATGCTCCTGCTACCACCGTTAGCGCTATAGCAGCTCTGTTGCGACTTCTGCTTGAACACTAAGACGCTGGCCGAGCGGGGAAAGCCTGTCGTTGTCCCGCTGTTATTGTCTTCCGTCGACAAAACAGACACAGGACAAATAAAGCTGCTGTGTCGTTGATGACCGCGACGAAAATAAGACTACTTCATCGGTGGTACGCACAGGCGTTAGTTAACAGCCATCCCCATGTTAGCTGCTTGCGCGACCACGACATGGACCTCGTTTGTTGCTGTAGTTATTGTTGTTTTTGTTGTTTTGGTTGTTGTTGTTGTTGTTTTTATTATTGCTGCTGCCGATGTTGCTGCTGCTGTTGTTGTTGTTGCCATCATGTCTCCGGCGGGATTGTTGTTGGCTGATCTGGCTGATTTGTGTCACCACCATCCCCCATGGTCGTCACGTCGTGGTTGCAGTCGCCTGGTGAAAGAAAATAAGCTCTTAGTGTAGCCGCTGTGTATAGCTCTCATTGTTGTTGTTGCTGCTGTTGTTGCTATTGTTTGTATTATGCTTGTTATTGCTGCTGCCATTTTGTTACTGTAGTAGTAGTTGTTGTTGTTGTTGTCATTTTCGGTATTGTTCTTGCTGCTGTTGTTGTTTTTGGTATTGTTCTTGCTCTCCGGCTCTTCCGCCGTTACGGCTGTTGGTCAGTTGTTGTTGTTGTTGTTGCTGTTGCTGTTGTTGCTATTGTTGCCGTTGTGGCTATCGAAACTGTTCTAGTGCTCAACTATACTGTAGTTAGCCGCGTTGATCGGGTATCGGGTATGCATTATTTTCGTTAGTTGGCAAGGCTCCTTTTTTCCGTCAACTAGTTAGATCCATAGGTAACCACTGATTGAGCCTGTTAGCTTCTTACATACTGCACTTCCATCTCATCCAGTGTCCAAGCGGCATCGCGACCGTGCTCATGTTTATTACGTTGTTGTACCGCCGTAGTAAAACTAGTAATAACTCGTACAACCACATTCGACGCCATTGTCGTTGGAATTGGTGTCGTTGTTGTAGCTATACGGTTGTTGTTCTTGTCGTCATTTTCATGACTGCTGCTTTTTTTTCTAGTTGTTGTTGTTGCGGCTTTATTATTATTATTATTATTATTATTATTATTATTTAGTTAATACAATTGTGAGGTATGAACGTTTAAATCATGTTTATCCTGCTCTATTCGCTTTATGTCAGTTCATGGCGCCTATATTATTATTATTATTATTTTGTTATTTTGTTATTGTCGATGCTTCGTTGCCGTCCTGGTTGTATGTGTGTGCAGCTTTAGTCTTGTAACTTTTCTTATTGTTGTTGTGCTGCTTCTGTTTGCGTCACTTAATGGCCTTGCTGCTTCGCGTTTATGGCAGTTTTTATCATTATCGCCTCGATACCTATTGGGGTCCCAGCGATGGTGGACATTGTAGTTCATATTTTGTTCACGGCTTATTGTGCGAATTGTTCTTCATTTGTCACTTTACTTTTTGTCTGCCTGGCACTGCCTGTATCACATATGATTGTTGTTTGTTGCTATGGTATCTGGTGGTATCACGCCTCTCTCTTCGCTGTGCCGCTTTTTGCCGGCCGGTTCCCGTCGTTGCTGTGGCGTCTGTTGTTGTTGGTGTTGCTATTATCGTTGCTGTTGTCGATGTTGTTGTTGTTGCTTTTGTTATTGTTGTTGTTGTTCTTGCTGTTAATATTGACGGAACGAACTACTCTCGTAGACAACGTTGTTTGACTGTCAAGCAGGCCACAAACGGGTTTGGTCGCCACGGCCACTACCGCCGATACAACTGCGATAAACTATTTTGCGTACTTCAGTGACTGCTATTAGTAGTTTACTAGTGCGTATCTCGAATTGTTACCAGCATAAGTACAGTACAACAAGTACAGCCTGCATACGACGTTCTGCCTGCTTCCGACCGGCTTTTACTAAGCGACCACGAGTTATACTACTGGGCAGCGAACAATGGCACCATGCCCTTCTGAAGGACGTTCGAGAAAGACCACAGCATGATGGTTGAAACTCGTTGAGTCGCTGCTCCGACGCCAGGCGCTCTTGGCGCGTGGTGAGCTGTGGTTGGTAACATTTATTTATTCATAACGCTGGTAGACGATTCTGACTGGACTGAGCCTATTTTGTCAGCACGTTCGACCGTCCGCCTGAGACTATTCACAGTATTCAATTTATTATGATTGTTCCTCTAATGAGGGTAGGCTATACTGAACCAAACCGAAAAAACATGTACCCAACATTCTCTGCGCTGAACACTGCGAAGATAGCTTCCGTGTAGCGACAGTTCCAGGCAAACGTCGCCAAAAGTTGGGTTACCCTCGCTTCGCCTTACCCCACACGTTTGGGGGCTTGGCGCTCGTCGGTGGTTTCATAGCAGGCAGCAATTGGTTTGCTTCAGAACTGTGCCAGAGAGAGAGAGGGAGACGTCAAAGATACATTCCTTCGGCTTCGGGGAGTGTCAGCTGTCAACCGCAGAGATGGTGGTGCAAAGCTATCTAGGATGCGATGCAACTCAGTGGTTTAGACGCAAAGTCGCGCGCATTGCCAAATACAGATGGAATAGCTTCGTACATGTGAATTCGCGATGGTCGCATAGCATCGCCGCATGTCATTTTAGGAAATCTCTCTGCTGACAGTTTTGGGACTGGATAAATTGAAATGAAGCAATATGTGAATCTCTCTCTCTCTCTATATATATATATATATATATGCTTCGGTGGTCTTCACAGATTGGATACCAAAGCGCATATTGGTGATCCTCAAGACGCGTCATCTTAGTCATCATGATATATATATATATACGCACAATTTCTATTATCAACCTTTCTAAGAACGAATAACTGTACGATTGTACGATATCGCAATTATACCTAAGCTTCTTAGGACATTTTTCCTTGATTTGTGTAATTGTTGACACTACGTTTGCGTACGCGCAATCTGGTGGTAGGTCTATAAAGCTAAGCTGTGTCGTTTCGTCTAAGCATCTAACCTCATCGTTTTTTTGCTGTCGGTTGTTTTTGCAGGTGGTATTTCGGAAAGATCAAGCGCGTCGAGGCTGAAAAGAAGCTTCTTTCACCTGAAAACGAACACGGCGCCTACCTTATACGCGACTCCGAAAGCCGAAGAAATGACTATTCGCTGTCGGGTATGTTCCGTTCACTCTCTAAATGTTTGACCAATATGGTCTATAGTCATAGTAAACTAAGCAAAATACGTGTTTGATCTAATTCAATATATGTAGTATCTAGGGCACGTGCTATGTGTGTATATATATATATATATATATATATATATATATATATATATATTGTCAATTAAAAATTCAAGTTGAATAATTGTGGGTCATTCTCCTTTGGCGCACAGTCTTTTATCGCTAGCCCCATTGAACTGGTGCGGTAATCCTATTAAATCGAGACCATCCTCACTTTCCCACGGGCTTTGAATCGCCGTTAGGCATATCTTCAATACACCAAAGGCCGCTGTAGAGTTATCTCTAATATGGCCGATGACTCTCGGCGGTATGGCTTTATCATCTGCTCTCAAAGAGCGCATCGTTCAAAAAAAAACGACCAAAAATGGGAATCGAAGCGGCAATGTCCCGGTACATGACAACTATGACTAGCGTACTAGCCCTCTAGACCACGCCACCATTTAACGTAAAATAAATGTATATCGATAAAGCGGATTATGCCTCAGCCAAATCTGTTCCAGTATTCTGAAAGTCTTGGTTGGTGTATTTCAATGCGCATTTGCGATTATTGCCTCAAGGACTCTAGACCGCCATTACACTGCCCGACACCTATGCGGTTTTGTATGACATCGCCAGATTAAAGTAAACCGCCAGGTTGTGGCGCGAGTTGGCCTATACATTCAAGCGATTGGTATTTTGGGGAGAACTTTTTTTGCCCAGAGTGACCTTAGTGAAAAACGGAGCTACCGGTTTCTTAAGAAGACGCCCTTTCGAAGAAAGACGACGTACCGCCTTTGATACGCTGGGAGCCGATGGCCTTATTCCCGCGTACACTTCAGAAGCACTGTATGGATGATTTTTTCTAGCTGGGTTTCAAGATTTTTACCATTCATTTGTTTTTTTTTTCTTGTATCTTTGGGTCTACTTGTCATTTCCGTCCGGATTTTTGTATATACCTTTTGCGCCCAGTTTACGTATAGGAGTGGGGCGCAACGATGGACGGCCGCCAATGAATCATAATGACAACACCAACAGCAGTATTGATAATGCAGTTCTGTGACCACTGCACGCCGCCGATACAATGTTTGTCCCGCCGTGGGGTGATACTATGAAGCGTACAACGCTTGTCGATCGACGACGTTCCTGCTTTAGCCAGCTTAGCTAATTCGTGCGATAACCAGGGCGACGCATTTTGGTCTTACGCGGCCTTAGCACTAAGCCACTTTGAAAAAGCACACATGGCCTATAATGGTCTATGTTATTAATTCTACCGTGTATATATATATATATATATATATATATATCGCACTTTATTTGTCATAAGGGCGAGAGTTAATGCATGATATGCAGGACACTGGTTGTGATTTTTGCCGCGCATACGCCATGCTGACCAAGCTAATATTACCAGTTAGTAGTTATACAATTGGCAGTACTTATTGCTTGAATGTTGCTACCATTGTGCCATCCACTTCGGATGTGCGTTGGTACTTAGCTTCTGGAAGAATCTGACGCAACGCTAATCGCTTGAGGCTAGTTTGTCGAACATTTTGTCATCTTTCTCCTCCCATTCGTCTCTCCGGGATGTTGCTACAGACTACATGGATGGGTTCCATCTCATATGCCACTTGACATTTATGTATGTCTCCTCTTAGATCGGTGTTCTATATTAGGTATTCGTAAAACGCCATGGAAGTGATACGATCCGGTTCATGTCGTTTTGTGTAGAGAACTGATCATTTAAGAACAAATGTGCGCTTGCGCCAATTCGCTCGTTGTAAGGTGCGGGCGATTAAATGAGTCAGCCGATTGCTGTACCTGGGCGTCTCAGATGTAAAAGACCTAGATTCTGTGACACCAGCAATATTAAGTCTACATTTCACGTTTACATCGCATAGTCGTTTCTTGGAGTGAAACCCATATATATATATATATATATATATATATATATATATATATATATATGCGTTTACATTCATAATTTAAAAAAAATACTAACTCACATATGTATGTCTATAACGGAGATGGCCTGTGACTCTGGCATAAGAGTTGCGGGTTCGATCCCGACGCGACATATAGCATTTCAATCAAATTCGTATGCATACATATATATATATATATATATATATATATAACTATTACGTCAAAGTGCCTCATGTTGCTAACCTTCTCGCAAATCTCTGTCTCTTTCTCCCTGTCTCTTCTCATGTCGCTATGGTTATTCGTTTGGTTGGTGGCCTGACTGGACGAACGGACGACGGGTCCTGTTGACTACTACCGCCGCCGCTACCGCTGCTGTTGTTGTTGTTGACGGCGGCGGTTAATTCCTGGTTAACTCATCTTTGGTTGGTCTGGTGGCGACGATTCTACAGTACGCGATGGCGACACCGTCAAGCATTACCGCATCCGACAGCTCGACGAGGGCGGATTCTTCATCGCGCGAAGGACCACCTTCCGCACACTCCAAGAGCTCGTCGACCACTACAGCAGAGATCCCGACGGACTCTGCGTTAACCTCAAAGCACCCTGCGTTCAGGTTCGCTCACCCCTGACTACTACTACTACTACTACTCCATCTCTTCCACAATCACAACCACCCCCACCCTCACCCTCATCACCATTACCACCATTGTCACAAATGCAACCTCTCATTCATCCATTCATTCATTCGTCTACTCATCTCTGTATCTATCTAGCTATCTATATACCTGTGGGTCTTATGATGCTCTTTTCGTTCCCAAAATCCGTCCTCTTTCTCTTCTCTGGTGGCCTACCGCTGGAAGGGAGGTTTCCTATCCATCTCTCTCTGTGTGTGCGCGGGTGTGTTTGCGTGTCAGGTGAGAGGGGTATATAATATAGGCATTTCAATCGTCGTGCTGTGGTTTCGTTGCGCGACGCGGCTGGGGGTACGTTCATTATCTCAAGGTACACTCATTAAGTATATATATATACCCCTTATAATGACACAAACCCCCCGAGAAAAGCACACAACATTACGGATTCGTCTGTTTATTCTTCGTTTTCTTCTCGTTCTTGTCATTGTCCACTGCAAAGAGATGTGATAATTTACAATTCTTATACATACAACATGTTTATACAAGCTACCCATCAAGAGTAAATCGATGAGAACGAATACTTGAGCGAATCCTTGGCTACGCCCCCAAATGCAGTACAACAGTTTTGTATGTAGCCGAGTGTAACATATCAGAGGAAAGACTGGTGAAAGAGAAATGCGTGCGTGCGTGGTCAATATGTCTATATGAATTATATTTATGATGTAGATACAGAATGGTTGCACAACGCGGAAACGAGGAAATCATCAGAGAACACTACATCTAAGCCGTACCCGAATCACAATAACCTAGTTTTTTGTTGTTAATAGCGATTTAATTAATTAAGCTCATAGCGACTCCTGTGGATTGACGTGCTCGTCTCGCCAGATTTACTATTTATGTTGAGCGTTAGTGCAGGATGAGGTTGATGTTTTAAATTCGTTAGTTTCAGCTTCCCTATACTGTTCGCTCACTGCTACTGTTGTTTCCTTTACTATCGCGTTTGCTCAATCACGACGCACTCCACCTTACAGTCAACAGGAGGATTTTATTCGAGTACATCACTTTGTCAGTCGTATAAATCATACAGGCTGTCTTGGGCTCATTCGTTCGGCTAACTAGATTAGCAGCACGCCTACCGTAAGCAACACGTTAGCAGTGAAACGGGTAATTAAATTGATAGCAGTAGAACTTCACCCAGAAGTCAAAGTGGTTAGTTTCTACGGTCTAGCGCTTATATCCTACCGCCTGATTGGTGGCGAGAGTGTTCGCCATGAGAATAGGTTTCCTTTAATTTGATTAGCTCTCTTCTTCATTCTACGACTAGTTTTTTTCTTTTCTCGAGTTGTCTCTTTTTAAAGTCCGGTAGCTAGAACGTGCGGTTTGCACACATGGATTCCGGTACAGGAAACTCGTCCGCAAGTCCGTACTTTGGAACTCTAACCCCACTAAAAGGGAGGTATCTTTCCATCGACCCCCCCCCCCCCCGCCCCCCACCTACTGGGACCTGCCTGCGCAAATGTTTCAAACAATCGAGGCGGGGGGGAGGAGTCGACTCGTAGCCTACTTCTTCCCTGGAGGCCCAGGGCGGCGTATAATGCGGCGGCTGTTCGCCATGGCCTTGGCTGTGTCTTTAAAAACTCTTGTCTCGCCATATTACTATAGAAGGATAACTATAGAAGAAATTGCCTTCGTTCACAGACAGGGGTAGTAATAGTCATAGTAATTGTTTACAAACTCATTTTGAACTCGCCCGCACACGCGTGATCAGCACACACGTTGGTTCGTAGCATAGATTAAGGCGGACGCGTAGAGTTTGCCCGGGTTACACACCATACGGTACGTCATCGAGGAGAGGCCGCCCTCGCTATTGCGCTGACTGATCACACTGACGACAACCGTTATTCTGCACACTAAAGCGGCACCGAAACCGCCGTGCCGAGGGAACGATACCAATTCCCCGTTGGCTGACGAGAACGCTTCCACTAGAGATTGGATCGTAAACCACGTGCGTATCATATCAGCCTCCGTATAGCTTAAAAACAGGAAGCTGTTGGTCTATATGTCCCGAACAACAGCAACAACACAACGGACGACCAGCGGGTGACACCACATTCTTTGTCTGGGTGGCATTATACATAGGAACTGTGTGTAATCACTGCACTCGCTTAATATTATAATTAAACTTGTAATTAATTCGGTTAGTGCCACATCTAGACAGAAGGCAGCCGTTAACGTTGTACTAGAAGCAAACAAGTATTTTTACTAGTAACCGTAGTACTATTAATAATAATAATAATAATAATAATAACTAGCTGTGTTACATTGATCTGCGAGCATTTAAAACCTGTACAAACAACGCTATCTATCTATATACTTATATATATATATATATATATATATATATATATATATATCTATATATGAGGACGCTCCTGATTAGCATGAGGACCGATGTGACGTTCCTCAGTATAAGGATCTTAGACATTGTCGGCAAACTTACCGCTGCTGCCGCCGCCGCCAATTAGTCTCTTATAGACAGTAGGCAGTAGACAGACGCTGCGAATCAGTGAAACAAATTTCCGTAGCTGAATTGAAAGTTGGCATTATGGTTAGAGTCCGTGGCGGCATAACGACTTGAGACGTCCGCGGCGTATTTCAAGTCGTCAGCAGGTGTGCCAAAGTAGACCCGGGGCCCCTGTTTCTTAGTGGCGTCGACGTCGGTCACGCTTAGGCCTAACCTGCGTCGGCTCGGAAGATCTCGAACTGGCCTAACCTGCCCTTGCATAAACATTAACAGTGTCGAGTATACGTGTCGTACGTACGGACAGCTTCTCCTCGTTTTTATGTCTGACGTCGTTCGTAGCCCCGGCGGAGAAACGGGCGCCTGTTTGGCAGGACCGATTTTTCTTCTCTCTCTATATTGCTCTCTCTCTCTCTCTCTCTCAATTTCTCTTTTTCTCTCGCTCTGGTCTTCTTCCTGAGTGATTGACGCATTTGGGTGATTGATACGTCGCGCGTGTGTGTGTGTGTGTGCTTGTAAATATAATGTCTAATTATTATCGGTATACGTTCGTTTTCGATTCATTGAGCATGTGATTGATTTGCGTTAGCTGCCTGTCGAACCAGATAGGGGCTTCAATGGTGGTGGTGGTGCTGGATGGTGATTATTCTTATTATTATTGGTGTTATGGTGATGAGGATGGTGCAATGAATAAGGTTGGTGTCCTATCGGTATAACGTACATATGCCACCATTGATATTTCTAGCGTTCTATTACTCTCCTTCGTCTCTTTTTCCTACTGTACGTGCTCTATGCTCCACAGCAAATTATATTTAAAAGATATAAAGGTGATAATTAAAAGATAAATGAATGTTATAATTCATGTTAATGTGCAATATAACAGAAGCAAAATTCCTTTAAACACGTAGGTTTGATTGGTTTGTCGATAGTATGTCTGGGGCTCTCGAATTCGCACTCGCAATTTCGCTCGCACTCTAACGAAGACACTTCCGCCCCGTTGTTCCATTTGAAAAAAACATATTTTCGCCGAGTTGTACTAAAATACTACTACCCCAAAGTTGGTTGGACGAACTCTGGAATACCCTGTATAGAGGTATATATATATATATATATGGGTGAACTTTGACATCTCATGATCGACAACTGTTCTGACGTATGCTTCGTGGTGGCATTTACTATCCGCTGGACTTGGTTCGTCAGTGACACCTAATCTTTTGACACGTCACATTTCGTCGTCATCATAGGCACCTATTTCAAGCCGACCACTCTCCGTGAAATTGTCGGGACGAACCGCACATCACCGGCTTCGCCGCTGTTTGCGGCGGCCGCTGCGAAGGCGTTTTTTTGACGCCGGGCGGTCTCGAGAGACGCTCGAACTACGACGCAGACAAGTGCCAAGATCAAATAGTTACTCTAACTACCGTTCGCCTTCCGTTTGAGTTTAGAGCTCGCTTGCTGTTGTTGTCGTTGTTGTTGCTGCTGCTGCTGCTATTATTGTTGTTGTTGGCTGTTGCGCCTCCTATTTCTCTTTCTCTATTTCATTTACGCCTGCTTCCTGTCGCAAGAGGGACGATATATAGAGTGGACACGTTTTCGAGAAGCGAGCAACCAGTAATTGCTCTTAACATTATATATATATATATATATATATTCTGTAGTATGATTACATGTAGTAATCGTGCGGATTAGCAAGCTAAAACGTGTCGCGTTCATGATGACTTCGCGTTATTGGTCGCACTGCAAAGACCACGTGTTGTAAAGAGGCGCCAGGCGGAACATATATTCATTAGGCAATTTTCAGGCAACGAAGCCTGTTACTCGAGTAGTGCTTGCGCATTTGATAGTAGTGAAAATGCTCATTGAGGATTTTTATGTGAAGTTGAATCAGAGAGGTCGTAGACTAAAAATGTACTACCGACATCACATTTTTTCCGTAGAACCTTCTGTCTCTTGAAACTGCGCTCTAGCTCTTACTGCCACCGCCCTTTCTTAATGAGGTCGATTGCTCATGGTTGGTCTCGAAGACACCATCCGCTCTCACCACCCGCTATAGCCGACCTCCGTTTAGATGGAATCTCACATCATTGTTGCTCCTGTAGTTGTTATTGCAGGCATTTGAGTGGCATACAGAAGGCATCCGAATGGTAGGCCGGAGTTGTCCGAATCTTCACCATACATAATTGGAACTTTTCGTGGGCTCTGAGCTTGGACAGACGATGCCAATAGTGTTGAAGGAGTTGTATGATGATGATGATGCTGATGAGGATGATGTGTGATGACGGTGTTGTTGATGGCGCCTGAGACGGCCGCGGCCGGCTTCCTTCGGTGTTTGAAACTGTGATGTGGGATCTGCGTATGGGTAGCACGCACTGAGTCGTTTCAAAACACCCTCATCATCGTCTCTGATCGGCGATTGATTGACCAAGGCGACGAAAGACGGCGGGGGGGGGGCTTGGGTCCGGGGATCCGGGCAGCTGCTCCGGGTCATCGACCATGTTTCGGTACCTACAATTCGACTGAAGATTGGTGCTTGATAATATCAATGAGCAGCATGATGCCCAGTTGCAGCACGATGCCCAGTTGCCTACCTATTTGAAACGAAAGGGAAAACTCGACGACGACCATCATAGCCGCAACAGTAACGCCTACAACGCAGTTCGATAAAGCAAAGCCATTTGCTTTACGCTGTGGGTCACCATCGCTTGTGGGTCCGCGTTGAAACACCGCGCATTCATGCCTGTGATTGATGTCAGTCCAGAGGGGGCCCGGCCTGGCCATCCATGAAGTCAGTCCGTGAGGACCTGCGAAAGATTCACTTCTTACCAACGACCAAACAAAGGTTCCCCCGCGTTAACGGCCACAGATCGCATCGTTGCCCGCCTCTGACCCAGCTGAGCGAGCCCCCCCCCCCCCCCGTGATTTGAAGAAACGAATGCCACTGCGCTTTTACCCGCAGGCGGCGGCGTGGAGATCTAAACGCAGCTGTAACCATCAGCTGGCGGCGGAGGCCGATCTTAAGGCTGATAATGCTTATCGTGATCGATTTTGCTGCGGTTCGTTCCCGTTGTTGTGTTACCTCATTCCTGAATGGGGCAAACACCATTGTGGGCCGCCGACATGACAGGGGTGACGGTTGTGGCTGTTCGCATTTGATTTAGCTTCACACGTGCCTTTGTCCATTAGGTCGTAGTCATCCTATTACCGTTAATATTTGTGTGGGCTGTTGTTTTTCGTTCTTGTTGTTGTTGTTGTTATTATCGTTGCTATTGTTGCTGTTGCGAGACTGTTGGCATCGCCTGCTATGATAGCACAGTTGACGCGAGCCGTGCGTGGACAGCGAAAGACACACACGCACATTTTTGCCGCTTTATTCAACGCTTGGGTCAGAGCTATAACATGCCATAGTGTTTGATGGGCAGCGTAGGGTTGGGGCATAGGGGCAGCCGTTTGTGCTTCTCCTTCTTCCTGTGCTTAGGCTGTTATTATTATTATTATACTGCGACAGGGCGTATTCATGTTCAAGTAAATTAATTTTAATCGACTACTCACTGATAAGTGGATAAAATTTGCGAATTTGCTACTGCTATTGTCTATTATATTGGCGTTGTTTAAAGGCTACGTTTCGTGACCGGCGACCGGTGGAATCGGTAAAAGTGTCGAGAGGCTATTGCCCCCACGTAAGGTTAAAGCACTTGAACCGAAAAGAGTGCTCTTTTTGGTGGTAAGGACAATACGCCGGACATTTTTTGATTGACAACGACGATAATGGTCATTAACCTTGTCGATC
Organism: Dermanyssus gallinae; assembly: GCA_003439945.1. Classification (NCBI taxonomy): domain Eukaryota; kingdom Metazoa; phylum Arthropoda; class Arachnida; order Mesostigmata; family Dermanyssidae; genus Dermanyssus; species Dermanyssus gallinae. Next base: position 49,870 of record QVRM01000605.1, on the reverse strand, counting down.
TCGTAGACCAACCACTAAGGTTAGTTTGCACTTCTTGAAATCTCCGAATCTTGACGCGGTCTTGTGCCGACCTCAGTCTATCGAGAATCGAATATTTGTTTGCGCTTTTGGGTAGTGTCAACTAAACGACGTCTCTGCGCACTGACAAGAAGGGCATGGTTAACTATTCGAGCCATTTCTATGCACATAGTTTGCCATTAGTAACTACTCTGACTGTCCACGTCTGGGTTTGGACGGAGCCAAAAGAACGTTGCGTTTCGATGCAGATTTTGACGGGAAACTTTTGTTACGCCGCTCGTAGCTGCAGTTCGTTTCACTAAATCATCATTGCTTCGTGCGCCATCATTGCTTAGCAAACTATGCGCTCTCGTCTTTGACGGAGATCGTGCTCGGGAGACAGCTGTACTCGAATGTACTCTCAAAAACAGGAGACAACATTTAATAATCTAATGCTTTCAGACCGTTTTCTTCTCCGCCTCCGTTCCAACCCGAATTCATTTTCAGTGGCAGGGTTGAGAAATCCTTATATAATAAGCTTTCTTACATGTACACGCAAATTAACCGTTTCACTTAGGTTTTATGCCACTTGTGAATTCCCAGTAGTGTTGAACGAAAACGGTGAATAAATCTCGGTGAAGATATCTTTCTCCCTCTCTCTCTTTCTATATATATATATATATATATATATATATATATACATACATACATACATATACGCGCGGCAATACCAAGCCGGCAAATCAAATATTTATTTGATCCTGATCTGCTTGATATTGTCGCGTCTGGGCTTCACACATATTTATGAAGAGCTTACGGCCAGCCGCGTTGTAGCTGCCGGAGTCTCTGAGAGGGTGCTGATTGAAAACAATTCGACTTCATACCAAGTCACCACATCTAGCTGTGTGCAGATGCAGCAGTCAAAGTCAGCAGGTGTATGCAGGTGTTGTTAGAGCCGTAAGCGGTCGGTAAGACGTAAGTGGGGATGCGTGAGCCGCGAATCTGTCTGGGCTCATGATGGCGGTGGTCCATTGGCGTGCTGTGTGTCGTAATAATGCCGTTAGACCTGCTGGTGCTGTTGCTACTACTAACACAGTACCCATACGATGTGATAACATGTTCGTCGTTACGATATGCCACCTCGTACGCCAGAGGGGTGCGAGGAGCAGCAACAAATATTTTCTTTCGCTTTTGGTTGCTTTGGGTATTATTATTATTATTATTATTATTATTATTTTGGTGTGTGTGTGTACCTATTGTTGGTTGCCTTGTTGTGATGGTGGCAGTGGTGATGGGGCCGGTGGTGTATGTGGCGTGTTTTACTGACTGATAATTGTTGCAATTGTTGCGTTACTATTAACTACATACATTTGCTGTGGGTGCGAATGAGAGCGAGAGCGAGAAAGAGAGAGAGCTATAGGTCGAGAGACTAAAATTGAGAGTGTGTGTGTGTGTGTAATGTGTGCTTCTGTGTATGTTGTTGATTGGTTTGTTCAATTGGCAGTTTGTTTGTTTTGTTTGTCCGTTTGTCTGTTTGGTTGGTCGGTCTGTTTGTGTTGCAAACCGCATAGGGGAACCGTTATGATTATACCCCTCCCCCCCCTTCGATCATATTGTATGTGGGCGTCGTATGGGGTTTCTCTGAGAGTGCGCGTGTATGTGTGGGTGGGTGTGTACATATGGGTATGTTTGTTCCTGTGTGTCTGTGTATGTATCTATCTATCTGTATATATGTATGTATGTATGTATGCTACAACTAGCACTCCGGAAGGAGTGCCGTAACGCCATAGTGTTGGGGCGTGGGGTGAACGCGAGTTTGAGTTTGTGTATGTTTGAGTGTCGGTGTGTCGGTGTGTGTGTGTGAAAGGGAGGTTAGAGTTGTGGAGAGTCGTTGGAGAGTGGTGGCCTGTCTAACCAAGCTGTTATGTGTTTCTCTTCCCCCCTGACATGCGCGCATATAGGATCAACCTGCCCAGCAGTCGTGGGTACGTAGATCGATCTCAGGCTGGTGGTCTCCTTCCTCATGCGCCTCGTCGCGCTGTTCCGTATCGGACTACCTTCCGTACGGGAGAGCCGTCGAACCACTACTACTACTACTACTTCAATGATTACTACTTCTTCTTCTTGTTCTTCCACTACTACTACTACTACTACGATGACAACTACAACAACTATCGCTATCGCTAGCACCCACCATGACGCGTATCTCACACATAGACATACATACACACACACACTACGTTTCTATACAGCACGCTCACATGTTTGCTGCCGGTTATGGCAGTAAATATGTTTCGTTTTTTTTTTCTTTTTTGTTTCGTGGTGTTACGAACCACTGCCTGAACATGACAAACTGACTTGTGATGCTCTCTA
>QVRM01000605.1:0-45000 GCA_003439945.1 Dermanyssus gallinae | reverse complement strand
CCGTGTTTGCTGCTGCTGCTGCTGGTCAGCCACTCATTTGTTGTGCTTTATTACCTCGGTACTACGGCAATAACAACATAGCACAACATCAATGTCAACAACTAAACAAAACCAAACGGCAACAACAACCAAACGAACTCAAACGACAACAACTGAACCAAACCAATATCCAAACGAACTACAGCGAACAGCCACAGCCACCACCACCACCACAACCAAACTAAACCACTCACTAAACAACGGAACAACTATAGCGTGTCTACTGGCAACGACGAGAACTGGTAACTGTGTGAATACAATTGCCGTTACTTTGCTGTAACTAAATCACTGTGAGTACGAGGCATAACCAAGCGCTCGACGCCCATGAACATCTCCGCGCGCACACGCCACACACAGGTGAACATTCTCACCGTTCCCTCGCCGCCGTAGTACTCGGGACCTCAGCGGACCTCAGGGGTCCGATGTTGTTCCGACGCCATAGTCACTACCTCTAGTAGTCGAGCGCACAGGTGCTGGCGCACGCGGTGTGCCGGAGGAGACGCATATGTGTACGACGACGGGTTCGAAGCAATGCGAAACCAGTTCCGCAGGCGTCAATCAGTGGCGAAATTTCAGCCTGACGAAAAAAGCACCTCTAGTAACTACCTACCGCGGTCTGTACCGGTCCTTTGCGGAGTTGTTACTTGGTAGTTGTTACTGTGCTGTTACTGTGCTATGTCAGCTCGCCCACACAACAGCAACGGCAAGCCGTAGAGAATAGTTGGCCACGGGGGTGCCGTCAAAAACCGACCATCTTGGCCTTTTTGTTCGTGCTCGTGTGTGTTCTGGGACATGCAACAATAACGCAGTCATGTCGTCCGCAAGGAAGGACGCATGATTGCAGGACGCATTTACGAACACAATCACGCACGAAACATAACAAAGCGTCTCACAAAAGCATACATGAGCTCTCCTGCAACTCACACAGCACACACGCATACAGACGCATGTTTTACTCGCGCAGTGTTGCATCAGCAGCAACATCTTGTTGCAACAAAGTTGCAACAAGAAGAAGATAAAGAAGAAGAACAAGAAGAGGAAAACGAAGCGTTTGCAAGAAGTATTGGGGAAAGCAGTGGCACTGCGACGGGGCACTCCAGACCCTGGCCGGAGATCCTGGATGAAGATCAAACGGACCAATCACCGACAGACATCGCAGCAGAAACAGCAGCAGCAGCAACAATGACAAAACAACAACAACAACAACAAAAAGAACGACAACAACAAGACCAGCAGCAACAACAATGACAACAACAACGACGACGACCCTTTTTGGACGGCCGACACGAGCTGAAGTGTCATAATCAGATCATTTTCGGCGTCTGTCTCGATCGATCGGCAGATCCATCGATCGAGTCTGATGACGCTATTGTTGTTGCCGCTTATGTTGTTTTTATGGTTATTGTTGTTGTTGTTATTGTTATTCATGTTGCTGTTGTTGTTATTGTTATTGTTACTCATGTTGCTGTTGTTGTTGTTCTTCTTGGCAGTGCTGCCGGAGGTCCGTGCATTGTGTGCTGTCGATAATTGACGACGATCTTGATAATGTTTTATATGTTATTGTTGTTGTTGTTGTTGTTGTTAATAATACTTTTACTGCTGCTGCTGCTGCTGCTGCCGATGACGTACCTGCGATTTTTGTCATTGCGGTTGTTGTTGTTGTTGTTGTTGTTGTTGCTGGCATTGTTTTCGTTTTTGTTGTCTCGTTGATCGACGATTTTCGTCAGCGGCGTCGGCCATGCGGCCACGCAGCCTCACAGGCTCGTCGTCAGCGTAGAGTGGCCCTCATGGCTGGGCCACTTCGCCAGTGCGTCTTGTCGAGGAAGAGGGCGTGCAACAGTAGCATTTGCCCCATCTGTGGGCCACATTGGACGCACAATCGTCACCATCATCATCATTACCTTCATCATCATCTCCATTATCATCATCGACATCATCACCACCACCTTCACCATCGACATCATCATAATCATTATCATCGACTATCATCATCCGGGCAGATGATGACGACAATTGTTCGCGCGAATAGTTTGACGATAAGCTGATCATAACGCTGACGGGTTGTGGTGATGAAGAATGAAGACAAGAAGATACTGCTGAAGGTTGAAGACTAAGACGTTTACGTGCGTCTGCCCGTCCGTCCGTCCCTCTATACTGTCTCTACTGCATCTACGGCAGCACTTGCTGCTACTGCAGCTGCTGCTGCTGCTGCTGCCGCTGATCGGTCTTTGCTCAGCTTGGCCGGTTTCTCTTGACTTCTCGCATACTGGTAGCGCTACTAACGCGCGATTTCGTTGTTCAAATTCCACGTTGTTTCCACCGTTGTTTCGCTAGGCAGGGCCAGAGCACAGCACGGCACGGCACAGCACCGTACCGTACCGATCGTGTACGAGAGTGCGTGACTCTGCGTGTGTGTGTGCTGTTGGTGTGTGGGGGTGTCTATATGAGCGTTTTTGAATAGATCGCGTTGCGCACGACGGTTGACACTGGTTGATTGCGGCGGCAGCGACGCGGCTGCTGCTAGGACGGCATACTATATGACGGCAGCTGGCTGGCTGTCTGACTGACGGACTGACTGACGGCTGAAGCACGAAGAATCACACGAAGAACGGGATCTTCAGCGACGACGAACCTTCATTTGATGACTGCGGGTGGGGGCAGCGGCGGCGCTGATGGCGCGGCTTGTATATATATATATATATGTACATTTATATATATATATATATATATATATATATACATATGTATATATATATATATATATATAAATATATCTATACAATTATATGTATATACATATAGCGCTCCACAACGACGCGTGACGACCTACGCTGGTCGTCGTGGTGTTTTGGCGACCTTTCCGCTGCTCCGTCACTCCGTCACGCCAGAGACAAGAGGCCGCGCGCCGGTTGAACGCATGAGAATGTATGAATGACAGTGAATGAATAAAGAAGCAATGAAGTAATGAAGACGTCGCCTTCTGCTGATGCTGCTGTGGCTGCTACTGGTGCTGATTTCGTTTTTTTCGTCTTTTTCTGCGTCTTTTCGTACTTCTTCGGCATAGGCCTTCTATGGTGTTGTCGTAAGCTGCCGTCCGTCATTGCGTCAAGCTCTTCGATCGCAACATTTACACGAATTGGCGAACTGCTCGATTTGTGCGTGGCTGCTGCTGCTGCTATTGGCTACACGCTGAAAATGATTGCTGTCATATTTTTGAACGCTTCAACCATTGCTTTATTCTCTTTTAAGCGAAGAAGAAGAAGAAGGCATTGCACGTTTTATCTTGTGCAAACGCTACCGGTGAGCGTTTGCAGCGTGTGTTGGAAGCCTATTGATAGTCGTGAGCTGGGTTGCCGCATTTTTGCTATCTAGATACTTTATGGGATCGATGTGAAGACAATGAAGGGTTTGTCTAAAAGGAAATTATATATATATATATATATATATATATATATATATATATATATATATAAATGTTGATATAATACGAGCCGTGGTCTTCGTTTGGATTCCACACAGTTGAAATGCAGTATCTGATGTGAATTTCTCCTAGTGGTGTCGGTATTGGCGTTTCTTCTATGCGAAGCAGAAAACTTTTCAAGCTTTGTGCCAGTACAATGGCCTGAGATAGTCTCAATATGCTTTGCGTGGAACGAAATCAAATATGTCCAAAGCCGTAATGTAGTATTGTTTTCTGTTAATCAGAAAGAAACATATATCTTCAGTAAGTTCCCTCGGGTCTTGAACAAGCGTCGAGGGATAAGGGCTACAGGAAAGTTCTAGTCCATACAGTCAAGCTGTATGAATCCATACAAATTAAGCTGTATGGAGGCTGTAGGGACGGTATTCTATGCATGAGTTCAGTGAAGTTACACGTTTAGCAGTCATTGAATGTGAATGGCGCGACGACTGTTTTGTGCCTCGGTTTCTCGTTGCGGTGCGACGGTATCTCCTGACTTAAAGCACTTCAAGCTTAATGTGAATATCAGAAAGCAGTCATTATGATCATATGCTTACGAACATATCGTTCGAGGCGGAGCTTTGTGCTGATATTCAACGTCGAATCGTTGGAAAGGCTATAACATATGCATCGCATTCTTGTGAGACTCACTTGTACTTGGTGTCTCTGCATGCTGTTTGTGAGTAACATATCTGTAAATGCTTGGGATGTACTGCGAATAGCTTTAGCGTCACTGTGACACTCCGCTGTTCTGGTCACGAGGCGGGAATGAATGGTTTTCTTGTCATACGTTTTGTTAGCGTTGTATGCGGTAAAGTCCTACTTTCCTATTGCACATGCGATTCAAATGCCGTGCGTTTGGACTGAAAAAGGCATGTTGATGATATGGCGGGGTATGCAAACAGTCTACTTCATTACGTATGGTACCTTTTAGCCAAAACCGTAATAACCCGAGTAAATTGTCTGCGAGTCGGATGAGCGTCTCGTTGACAGATATTTACGTTGGTGCATGCCGGCATTGCGAAACAAGCATGAAGGTTTTGAACGGGCAGTTATGCGAATTTGAGTTTCTAGTTTTTTTGTGTGTATTTGTTTCTTCATGACGGTGACAATGATGGCGAAAACTGAAGATACGCTTCATGTTTACCAGTGGTAGAAGTTGTAGTGAGGTGGTAGATTTTAGTCTGCTAGTGGTAGATAAGGGCTAGGATGGGACAGGATAGTACCCAGCCAGGATTAAGAGTGACACAGTAATTATCACCAGAAGCAGCAGATGTATGTACATGCAGTGTATCGAAAACCAGACGAAACTCCCCAACGATTAAATGAAATTGCCCGATAGCTCGTTAACGTTCGTGTGGTCTTGTGTGGTCGCTTCGGCGCGCTCGTTTCTCTCTTTGTCTTTGCTTTGTTCTTTTTCCTCGGAACACCTGGAACGGTTCTGTTCCTTCCTGTTTTGCTCGTTGTTGTTCCACCGCACCACTGTTTGCGGTATACAGGTGGAAAAACCATCGACCGGCGGACTGTCTCATAAAACTCGCGATCACTGGGAGATCGACCGAAACCAGCTGAAGTTCATCCGGAAGTTGGGACAGGGACAGTTTGGCGAGGTCTGGGAGGGACAGTGGAACAACACGACGCCTGTCGCCATTAAGACGCTTAAGCCCGGCACCATGGATCCGAAAGACTTCCTCGAGGAAGCGCACACCATGAAGAAGCTGCGCCACCCCAAACTGGTGCAGCTGTATGCCGTATGCACGCTCGCCGAGCCCATCTACATCATTACGGAGCTCATGAAGAACGGATCACTTCTCGAGTACTTGCAGGGTAAGTAGCCGCGACGAAACGATCGAGTGCCTTTCACTGAGACACTGGACGTCGCTGTTTATACCACTACATATATATATATATATATATATACATATTTATAGTGAATTATCATTCTATTCGCGCAACTAATAACATTATGTGCGGACATGGTTGATGTCTAGTCTCTCTTGTAAAACATGACGTACTGGAGTAGCAGCTTTGAAAGTTGGTGGCCAATGTCGTAGAACGTGTTTGAGATGTCCACCAACGGATGATGATTTATTGACACTTTAATGCGGGACAGCATAACTATCTATATGCAAATATGTATGTAGCTAAAGAAGTTCCTTGTCCCGATCATAAATAACTACCTGTTGGGCAGAGGAGGACGCAATCGGCTGAGTAGCGTTGCATATGTGCATTGAGTCCTGTTTTATACGTGCCCACCGATTACCATTGTAACCTGTTTTTGTAGGCAAGGGGCGCTCACACAAGCTGCCCCAGCTGATCGACATGGCAGCCCAGATCGCCGCAGGAATGGCTTACCTGGAGCAGCAGAATTATATTCACCGTGACCTGGCCGCCAGGAACATCCTGGTGGGGGATAACAACCAGGTCAAAATTGCTGACTTTGGGTTGGCCAGGCTGATTAAGGTAAGTCTGATGCTACACCTGAAATATATATATATATATATATTATATATATATATATATATATATATATATATATATATATATATTTTACCTGTGGCACATTATTTAGATGTTGCGCCCTAGTATGCGTAGTTATCGTCTTACCTTTTGGAGAATGAACATGCAAGCATACTATTACGATGCTAATGTCGTGAGATAGACTTCGAGACGTTGTCTGTACTTGGGAAAGCAGCTAGATGTTAAAAACGTCTAACGCTTGCTAAACAGTAGTACATACGAGGATATTATAGGCCGCTATCAACTACGACCGATTTAGAGTTAGGCCGAGGAATCAACGTCAACACAACACTGCGTTGGGCTAGGCGGAAAAAGCAGGTAAAACAGAGAAGAAGAAGAAGATCAGAAAGACGGGGAAAGTCACAAAGTTCTAATAGTCTAATTCCTAATCCTCGGGCTCTACGAAGTAGGCCCACCGCATCTGAAAGGTACGGCCTTATTGACATTTGGCGTAAGGTTTGAATAAGTAAACGTCCGCTGCTCCCGCCAATGCAGCGGATGCTATGGATTGTGTATTGCGCTTCCTGCGCGTCGGAAGGGGCGCGCCGGGATGCTACATCAACCACAGTGCAGGACATCAAGAGACAGAGAGGGCGGGGGGCGGGGGAGAGAAAGACAGATGGGAAAAGTCTGGAAGAAGAACTCCGAACGCTGACACTAGCATAGCAGCACGCTCGAAAAGCTAACAATAATACGAAAAATAGCGTATACAACTAGCCGCCGCCGATACTGACAGCGGCAGACTCGATCCAAATATCCACGACAAACAAAACACGACAGATGTCGACAGAGACAAAGAGAGACCCTCAGGTCGCTAACAACACGCCGAAATTTGTGCGTTCGTTATTCGTTGTTCACCTCTTCCTGTTCTTCTGCTCCTCTTTCGTCTTCGTCGGTCCTTCTTCTTCGGCGGTGGGTGTTGTCCGTGTCGTTCGTTGGCGGTTCTGACCTTCATCTTCTTCTGAAACACGCGGTGTCTCGCGGTGATTCTCCCACACAATGATCCCTGATCTCCATCATTCTCCTCACGCAGAATGTAAGTGATGTCGCCGGATGCCGCCGGATATCTTGCCGCCTAGCTGCTCGCCTGCCGATATGCCGACCCACCTGGGGACGTTTGACCTTCCTAGCGACCTAGCTAGCGTTGGTTCGGCCAAATTGGCAAGCCCGAGGGCACACGGAGGTCGTAGCACTGGAGAAGGGGAGGGTCGGCTGTATTGGCGGTCGTAGCGGCAATGGCGGTGGGGTACTCCGCCGTTCCGAACCCCTTTCCTCGTTTGCCGCTGGGCTCGGGTTCCACCTTACAAAAAAAAAACTTTACTACTACTACTACTTCTACTAGAACTTCTAGTACAACTGCGTAGTACTAAATGGTGTCGCATGTGTGCTCTTTTTGCGCCTCCTTCACCCACCACCGCCGCCGCCGCCTTGACCACCTAATGCTAACGCTAACACACAACGACAGTAGCCTGCAGTACCCTTCCATATCTGTCTGTCGTCCTTGTCATCAAATAATGATTGCACTAGATGCAGTAGATACAGTAGCAGTGGCAGAGGTAGAAGTAGCGGTAATTGTAGTAACATGTCTGTAACAATGGAAATTGTAGTGGTCTTGTCACCGTTGTTGCTGGGTTAAGTAGTGTATTTCGAGTTATTGAACTAGCCGGCTGCAGCAAAAGTGGCGCCCCTTTTTCGTTTCGTGCTGGCCGTTTCAACGTCATCAATGGCGGCAGTTAATTAAAATTTCGTTCCTTAATGCTTGGGGACACGACAACAATTACAGACTCACCCACGTCTCCAACGAGTTTGGCTAGAGTTTCTGCTGAGTGAAAGCTGAGTGTTAATTAAGCACGAATTGTCTTGTCCTGCACCTACCTGCTTGTAGACACAAAAGTAGAGCTTCCGTGCTGAGCGCCCAAAAGTGCGCAGCTTGTCTATGGTCTGTTTTCTACCATCCATCTTCAAAAATCATTGTTGTGATTGTTGTAGGTTTTGTCGTTCGCGCTTTTGTCGTTGGTGTTCTGTTAAGGAAGAGCTTTTTGACATGTCTGCTCATACAGACATCGATTTTTGAGAAGAAAAAAACTCCTTTTTTGGAAGGTTGAAGTAATCATAGTTGTTGTAGTTGACGACACGTAGCACGTCGAGTTTGGCCGAACTTTCACATCGGTGTTGCTTGGTAGGTAGGTTCTAGATTCTTGCCCAGCCTATGCTGCCTATGTATCCCATCAATTCAAGATTCCACATTGTACCTACCTCTGCTACGACTTACTACACGCGCATCTACTATAGACGTCTGGACTCTGCTACTACTACTACTACTACTACTGTTATGTACATATTATATGTGCGATAGACGAGAAAAACTTCATCACGAGACCTAGCGGACGCTTAACTATAGCGTTACGTTGGAAAAGCTGGCAGACACTTGGTCGTTGCGTGCGTTACGTTCGCGCTATGCAAGTACAGCGAATAGGTGGCATGCACGACAGAGCAGAGCTCTCGATGCGCCGTACCCCCTCTCTGGCCGGAGCTGAGGACTGTGTTCGTTGCGTCTTGTCTTTGGTAATCCGCTAAATGCACGCCGTCGTCATCTTCACCTTCACCTTCTTCTTGTTCTTCTTCTTCATCGTCGTGATCCTCAGCATCCTCATCGTCCAGTCGTCTTTTTATATTTACTAGCGCCAATTAGTACCCACGCCTCGTTATGATCAGTTAAGTTAACAGGAAGGGCAGAGAACGTACGACGTAAACGAGCTCGGTCCCCCGCTCCTTCCTCAAGCACGATCTCCTTTTTGACACTCTCTTCTACGTGGTGAATGGTTGCACCGTAGGTAGCAGAATAGATCATCTTCGCGCTTGCTATCGCAGAAAAAAAAAAAATATATATATATATATATATATATATATATATATATATATATACATATATATTCGAAAGGCAAAACCCAATGTATTATTAGTAAAGTAATGAGTCATCAATGGTGTCTCCCTAATCACCCCGAAAGAAGCTTATGTGGCAAGCTTTTATAGGTTTGACTGCAGTGCGTCAACATGCAACATCGAACACGAGCGCAATTTTGTTTGCTTAGAATACGTGTAGAATGTTTGTGTTCTTTCATCGTGTTCGCCTTGCAGTGCACCGAAAACCATTCGTTCGTTGTTAACCGGTAGTCCCAGAACGAGAGATGTTGGCGTTACTTAAAAGTTCTCTAAGGTTCTGTTATTTCTGTTCATTATTTCCCATCTTTGAGATTCGTCGTTGCCCCTGCTGCATGTTCTTATCGAGCTTAAGCGAGCGAATAGATTGTGTGAAGTGTTTGTACGAATGGTCTGAAAACGTTCTAGTGCGAAGCAGGCTGCAGCCCGATTTCCGCATTAGCTTGTACGGCCAACAGTAGCAACGGACCTTGAAGCACACTTAATATCGCACACACATGTGGTGTGCAGCTTCGGCTGTGTTGTAGCGTAGTGTGTTATCGGACCATCTCTATGCTGCTGATCAGATGCTTATTTTGCGGTTGTCGTTGTTCTTGTTGTTGTTTTTGTTGTGGTTGTTGCTGCTGTTGTTGTTATTGTTGTTGCTGTTGTTGTTGCTGTAGTTCCTCTCATTGTCGTCTAGTTGTCGTCGTGTTCACTGTTATTATTTGTTGTTATCGTTGTCTATATCATCGTCGATGACGAATAGATTAGTTACGGGAACAACAACAACATCATCAATAGCAGCAACTACTACGCCAATGCGTCGACCCAATCCGATGACCGTCGACGTTGGTTTCCGATGTATCTTGTATCTAGAGTTTCTTTTTTTTTACATGTATGGCATCTACTTGAATGTGCTGTTCGAGTGGCTGGTTGGTACGCGCCTTTCTGTTTTTTGGCCGTCTGCGTGCTTCTTTTCGCCATTTTGTTGTTGCTGTTGTTGTTGTTCTTTGTCTGTTTGGTTTCTGGCTGCTTTTGACCGACGCACAGATAACGGATACCCGATGTACATATGCACTAGATAGGCATTTGGTATCCGTTGTCGACGACGTCACTTTCATTATGGCAATAGATCAACTTGTTTTAGCGCCGTTATTGATGATGCGTGCGTTTGTGTGCTTCTGTGTGAACCAACCAAATTAAGCCTAGCCGCTTCTGTAGTGGGGTGTGGAGGAGGGTGGGGGAGCACTTGCCGCCTGCTGCAAATTCATTTTGTAGATACGTGTGAATGTAATGTAAATACGTGATTCTGTGTTGGGCCGTTTCTGTGTGCATTTTTGACCTCGGCTGTCGACAAGCAGCATCCGACGATCCTTTGAACGAACGATTGTGTGATCATCATGAGACTAAGAGTGCTATTTTGCGGTTCGCAGGAGGATGAGTACGAAGCACGGGTCGGTGCGCGGTTCCCGATCAAGTGGACCGCGCCGGAGGCCGCCAATTATTCGCGTTTCTCTATTAAGTCAGACGTCTGGTCGTTCGGCATTCTGCTCACCGAACTGGTCACGTACGGAAGAATACCCTATCCTGGTAAGACTTTCGGATACAAACGCATACATGCACACCATACCTACTTGCCTGTATATATATATATATATAGCACAGCTATTTATGGGAGGAGTATTGTTTGTTTATTACATGGATACAATTATATATATATATATATATAGTTGGTATTAAGAATGTAAGTGGAGCGATCATTGTCTCCTGGGAACGTGTGCACAACTAGTGAGTAAGTGAGTGCGTTACTTGTGTTGTTCACGGCATTGCACCTTGGTTTATTTATTACGGCATTAACCCTGGCTATTCTGCGATTGCTGGTATTGAGCAGGTATGACAAACGCAGAGGTATTACACCAAGTGGAACACGGCTATCGCATGCCATCGCCACCGCAATGTCCGGCGGCGCTGTACGACATCATGCTGGAGTGCTGGCACAAGGACCCCATCAAGCGACCGACATTCGAAACACTACAGTGGAAGCTGGAAGACTTCTTTACATTGGAAGGCTCCGAATACAAGGAAGCTTCCATCGCCTACTGAGCTTCTTCGTCTCAATCTCTCCATCTCTCTATTCTTCAGGCTCGGCCTGTCTGGCTGTCTCTCTCGCTCTCACTCTTTCTCTCTGTGTCTCTCACATGCAATTCCCCTCCTCCGAGCACCGCAATGATGCAACGCAGCACGACCTTCTAAGGAAGAAAAGTTCCGCTGATGCTGCTCTACCATGCAGTTATGAGACGAAGACACGACATTTTGCTGCTACAACAACAACAACAACAACAACAACAACAATGACAATAACAACAATAACAATAGCAGTGTTGACGGCTGCTGTTGCTGCTGCTGCCCAACGGCAACTTTTAAAACAACTGAATAACAGTGAAAAACATACAGCGACAACAACAACAACAACAAACGTCCCGGTTTTGTCGTCGTACAGACAAGCTAGCAGATAAGCTGCGTGCCGTCTCGAAACGGCAGCTGTGGCGCCTTGCACATGCCAATGCTGTTTTTTTTCGTCAAGACGCATCGATTGCTAGCCAGTGAATGATAGCTTGTGATTATCGATTATTTATTTATTAAGCCAGAAGCCCTGCTCGAACAGGGCTTGCGCGCATAGATTTGGCGTACAACGACGAAAGCTAGCTCGACAGCTCGTAGCGTTTTCGGTGTTAGGGGAGCGTGTTGTTCTCGATCTGGCCTTGTTTGGCCGGCCGCGTCCGCTCACTCTAGCTAGCTATAGGTTCGACTAGCCTGGTTAGGTGCTCCGTAATATAGTGCACGCCACCACTTGTACTGCTGGCTGAAGTTGCTGCTGCCTCTGCTGCAGGGGACCACTTGACACAGAGAACGAGATAGATACTTGTACATTCCTACGTACAACAGTACAACTAGCGACCATATTCAACCTGCGCCACCTAGTTGCTGGATTGTCGTCTGTCTGCCTATTGTATATGTTGTATAATAAATCTAATTCCGCCCAACTCAGGAGACTTTGGCGTTTTATCGCAAATCGGTCGTCTGAGATTACGCTTTATTATTCTTCAATATGAATTGACCTTGACTCTTGTTCTTTTTTTTTTGTTGTTAGTAACTCTGTGTATTTACACTTGATCAAACAAACGAGCTCCTTTTTACGAAAAAGTGTCTTCAAACTAACCATTGAATGTGAATAATTAAACTGCCAAACCATGGGGTGTCTCACGAACCTCTTCCTGCCAGTAATTTCTGTATGCTGGACAAACACCATTTTGCTCGATCTATATCAGGACACTTATGAGGTGTGGATTATTAGTTATCGTTAACTTGCTATACTCGAGCGTGCTGGGTGGGCATGAAATGCCACCTGGGCGGATTGCTAGGCTGTCCCTCTTCACAGGCTCGAAATTATCGCAGAATCTAACTACGAAAATGATTATATGATTAAGTGTGCATATTACTCGTCGATGACTCGGTATATTGGGCTCTCTTAAGTTTCTCTGTATATATGTATGCGTATATCTGCTTGTGTAGGCGTGTCTATGTATGTAAGTTGACCCGCTTTGGTCAGGACTGAAAGATCTTTGCACGGTGGGATATTAGCCGTCGGATGCTCCACAGTGATGGCTGGTAGAGACACACAGATATTATTGTTTTGGGAACCGGCCCTAAAAAGTCACAAAGTTAGAGCGCGAGACTCTTAAAATGTTTGATCAGTCGCCATAGTCCGGTAGTTTGCTGGCAATCGTGCTGTGATTGTACGTTGTGTGAATAGCATAGCACTAAATAACGGTAACATTATGATCACGCTCCACGACCTAACTGGCAGAGATGTAAATGGAAAAATGAGGGTACAACCACGTGCCGAAGTGCTTGTGTTGATACGCTCATTGCTTGGCTGTTGACCAGGCGCCAGGCACTGCTGTGGAGAACACTGGCTGTAACATTCGAACGCCGACTATATCTGACGCTATATTCAGTTAGGAAGACATTTAAAGAGTGGCCTCAGTAAGTGTAGCAGCAGCAGTAGCAGAATCCTTAACTACAACGAACACATCAACAACAACAACAACAACAACAACAACAACAACAAGAGATGAGATTGACATGATCAGCAGCAGCCGCCGCAGCTACAACAACAATACCATCCATGTATGCAGTGTGAATGAATGGTAGCGGCTCACAGTAGAGAGCTGTAGGGAGAAAAATAACAGAGAGAAGCAATCAGTGAGGAATGATCAGCGAGAATGATATTGATAGAAAGTGGTGGAACTACAAATGGAATAATGCTTGTAGAGAGACAGAGAGAGAGAGAGACAGAGAGCGCGTGAGAGAAACGAAGAGCATCAGCCCAAGAGAGGAGGCTTAAAAGAAGACGAGGAGGTGGCAAGGACCGGGGGGACAGGATTAAGTCTGCAGGAGAAGAAGGCGGGACCATCAATGGAAAAAGGACGACGATGACGACGACGACGACGGCGATAAATAGTATGGTGGTGGTGACGAACACCGGGAAAGACAAATTATACGAGTACGAGTGTAATCAATTCATGTTGATGCAAGTGGCGCTTGGGGTACATGTGCGTGTTTATGTGCGTGTCTAGAAGTTGTTTGTATGTATTATCTTCGGCTTGGGTGCGGCACGCCTACGCGTCTCCTGGCCCCTCCCAGTCGTTTGTGCGGTGTGATTGTGTACGTGTGACTGTGTACGTGTGAACACACAGAAAGCCAGCAGTCAGCATCGGTAGTAGTAGTAGTAGTAGTGGTGGTGGTCGTCAAACAGAATCCATGCAATATTTACAAACAAAAAAAAGACATTGTAACACTTTGACTCTTACGCCTACTTTTCTGTAACTATGTTCTAGTATTTACTACTACACTACTGCTAGTATTACTACTACTACTTCTCTACTTTTACTACTTAACTGCATGAATCAGAGAACAGGAATTACGACACACGTTGCGTTGTCAATAAGCTTATTATTTATCGATTCTACAACCTGAACTAATCTCAGATTCTACTCATGTATTTAACATACGTAACCACACACATACGGACGCGTATTCCGTGGCCAAAACAGAGGTAGTGGTTGCCATTGCTCTTATTATTGCTCTTCGTATGATTATTCTTACTAATGTTACAACTACTACTACTACTACAACAATCATTGCTTTTGGTGCCATCATCATTTTATTGATGATCGTAGGCTTTTCGGTCGAGCATGCTTCGAGTCAGGTTAGCTTCTCAGCGTTATATTATCCGTCTTAATGTATTTGTACCTACATGTGGTTTTTAGTTAGAGTGGGAACGCGCTTCGTGGACGGGAAACTTTTTTGAAAGAAAAATTGAATCAGACGAGAAGGGTGAACTCAAAAGGGGCCAGCACTAAAGGAAACTGACGCAAAAATCTTACAACCCAAACTCATTCGCTTGTCGCATGTGGGAATGTGGCCGAAAGCGGGTGTCGTTGTCATCCCAGCTGTTGCGAGGGCTCTGAGCAGCGATTTTTAGTTGTAATCGGGGTACTTGCTACTACTACTACTACTACTAAGGCTGCTGTTGGTCAGCTCGGCATTAGTTCAATGGCCCATCTTTAAAGGGCACCGCTTCTCAAACGTCCGCCCTCGGATAGAGATACGCGTTTAGTTTTCTAAATGTAATGGGGTTCAGTAACTAGCCACCTGGCAAGGGATATCCACATCGCACCACAATGCTGGCTCTTCAGCTAAAATTCCTATAGATTCCTATTCCCGGTTAGGAGGATAAACCCTACAGAGTTGCAGATTGGTTGCATGTTCAAATTTCCGGTTACACGCACTGCTTGTCGGTATTGTCGTTATCGTTCCATTTGGCATTGATTTTATGATTTGATGATCCGTCTCACGTTCTGGCAACGCACTCATACAGTGCGTTGTCTAGCGTCTAGCTGGCACCTCTCCGTTGGGGGGTCACACTCAGTTGCACCCGTATTTCGTTTACTGATGCGGTGATAACGCCCACCTACATGTTGTGCGGGTCATGGTGCAACTGCGAGCCACTCGGGAAAAATTAAGGGTACGAACGTCGACTACGGACGCTTAGTGGGACGCCGATGGCTTCGTTCGTGAGTTCGTCGGGGCGGGAATCTAAGCCAGGACACGGTTGGGGGCGGGTCAAAACTCATCGCTGTGGGAAACCGACCGCCCTTTAAAGGGCGCAGCTCAGCCCACGGGTGCCACGGGAGGGGGGCTCCTCATCCGGCGGCCTTTTGTGCTACTCCAGCTTCTACTTCCCACACTTGAACAGCGATCACATACGATCATGCGTTCGGTGACGTTTCCCGCCGCTCATGGTCGGCGATGATCTGTGCAGATGGCGTCTGTAGACGCAGCTGCACATGTGCAACTGTGACAACAGCAGCACCAGACTCAACTGTCGTAACCTGACAGGTTTACGCTCTTGCGCTGCGAGTTTGCATGACCACTGTCTACTCTCATGTAGGTATACGTGGATCCACTTGGCGTTACTTCTGTTCAAAGGAAATACCGATGATGATGATGATGATGATGATAGTGGTGTATGAAATGAGGATGAGGATACGAATGCTGATATGCTGATGAATGAAAGAAAGAAAAATCATTATGACGTGTAATGATGATGATGATGATGATGCTCAGTACATACTTTCCAAACAAGTTTGACACAAACGTCAATACAACAAGAACACCAACATAAGATCACATAACAGCAGACATAAGAGCCAGTTACGACAAGCTACAGCAGCGCGCTTTGATCACACTGTCACGGACCGCTCAATAGCAGTAACGGCAAATCAACAACACAGCACTAAGCTATTGTATTGGGTATATGGCCAGTATACACAGCGACTTTACTCCCCAGCACTTGACAAAATGGCATTGTGGAATGTATGTGTGTGTGTGTGTATCGATGCCATCAATACGTGTGAAGGAGATGACTTCTAACGTACGACGAGTGATTGGCTGAATTAACAGTAACCACTGTGGCAGACGCGCTTATGTGCGGCGTGACTCACTGGTGTATGCTTAAGATTATCGGCCGACGGAAGAAGATTGGCTTCCGCGCGCCGAAACAACTGCACGGCAAGATTGCTGCGAGTACTGTCGCATTTAGCCGGATAACCTAACGCTAACTAGTGCGAGCGCGAGTTTATATTACAAAAGTTCGATTGGACAAGCACTGCAAATAGTAATAGATATTTATCTATTCTCGACGGCCACTACCCGCCTCTCTAGTCTCCGAGTATACATACAGCATGTTGTTGCAGTGGTGGCAGCTCGGACTGCGTCTGTCAGACTATTGCTATCAACATCAACTTCATTGAAGGCTGTAACAGACGCCATCGAGGTCGAATGAACAATTTGCAAAACACCTACTTGTGGCTGGCTATGACCTGGTCGACTGATAGAGCAGCCCACTGACAATGGCAAACAGAGGTTGGAGACGATGAAATTCGCGTTTAAGTATTCGCTGCCTTCTCGTTAGGCAAGTTCCATTCGCTAGTTCAGTCACGAGGCGGTGGGGCGGTCCAGACTACTTAGAGAACGAAAATTATGGACGGCAGTGAGTACATACAACATGAGAGAACAACATGGAATAGGCTGAAAGTCGGTTCTGCTCTCGTTGTCTGTCTGGGCCTTTCTCTCTTTTTGGCGCCTGCTCTCCAAACGTATATTTGTATGGCCTCTGTCACAGATGCTTGCCGCTTGCTGCTTGACAGCGGCACTTGACACGCGTGACCGCCCGTGCTGCGTGATTTGTGTGGCGTGAGCATATATGCCTTATGTAATTGGCCGGTCCACGCGCTACGGTCGATTTTTGGGGCGAACAGGTATGAATGAACAGGTTCACACTGAACCACATCGTATGAATGTTAGCGAACAGTTATCAATCATCATAGCAGGAAACAGCTGCTGAGTCAGCAGTATATGAACGTCTGACATATGGTGATGATGACCACCGTAACGATGAGTGGCCTCACGTGCGGGGGACCATCTTTCGAATGAACGTCTTCATTTTGCTGCCTCTCAAATGAGGGCTATGCAGAAAGCATGGTGTCACCCGGTGTCGAGTGATCTTCTGTCACCCCGTCGACGCGCTCCGGTGGATGCGTGCGGCGTGAATCCATCGTTGCTCGTCATCCACGCTATGGCGTATGGGCCCTGTGAGCCCATAGTTCACAGTATATGGCTGCTTATGATGATAGTACGAACCACGAGCATGTTAGAATGACGATGATGATAATTAGCCATGTGTGACTGAGATAGCTCACAGCCAGCTGAGAAACTACAGCTGCTGCCGATAGATGGTAGAGCGGATGTAACTGAGAGACTCAGAAATCTATCTGGACGCTTTACAGCAAGAAAGCAAGCAAGTATAGGTATCGCATCGGTAGGACAGGCAGTGGTAGCAACGACGGTTCAGATGTCTTTCAGTTTACCGAATCAGAAATTGTTCTGACTTTCGCTGCACTGGAACTTCTGCTACCTGTAGGAGACTCAAGCTTCTCCTTTCTTGCTACTAATGCTGCCGCCTTACCACCACTAAAACAACAATAACAACTACGCACGACAACCTTGAGTGCTTTACTTCGATTACGTCGGTCACATGAGGGGGCAGAGAACCGCGGAGCTACACTCAGTAGAAATGGCGGAACAGCAGCTCCAGAATGAAAAATCTCAAGTACTGCTTCAGCGCTGCTTCTTCTACGAGAACTTCAACAACAATAGCAACAACAACAACAGCAAAGATGATAGAGAGTAACAAACAATGAATAATAGGACGTATCGCGACAAAGAACAATTTTGCGCTGTGTCGCCTACAGGTCAGACACTGCCATGCAATGGGAACACATGCTGGGCATCGAAGCAGGCGACAGAGTTCGTCCGAGTTTTCGGAGTTTCCCTGAAGAGAAATAACCTGCTTGACGCTTGTATTGCGACTTCATTAAGAAGTCGTGCTCTTTTCTAGCTTTGTATATATTATGAAAAAAAAAAACACGAGCAAAGAGCCTGAGGAAGAATCGACCTTAGCAGTAGCAACAAGAGACACAACAGCCACAACGAACGATGTGAACAACAAAAGCGATAACAAACGAACGAACGACAAAACACAAATTAGCAACACTATAGGCTAGCATATACAGTACAATCACTCTAGTGTCCGCACATCCTACCTTAATCATCATACAATACAACTCCCGATACGCATGTTCGGAGTGTCTGTGCCTGTGAAGGTCATGTGTACATTTAGCTGAACCCTGAAAATCTCTAGTGGTGTGTGTGTTCAACCAGATAGCGAATACAATATATATATATATATATATATATATATATATATATATATATATATATATATCTATATATATATATATATATATAGAATGTAGAGAAGGAACAAGAGAGTAAAATACACTCAAGCGAGCTGACCCTTTACCCTGTGACACGTAGATTGATCTACAAGTGGCCTGATGAATCTCCGGAGAACGTGTTTCAGCAAATCAGGCTGATTTCGTCCGTCGAAGGTTCGGGCTACCCCATTCGGTGGGCATCGATGGGCTGGTATACAGCAACAATAACAACAACAACCTGTACATACGAGTTTTAGTACTCTATCGGCTATTTAGTACGTGAGAGGTGTTCATGTCTATGTGTATGAAAGAAAGTGTGTGTGTGTGTGCGTGTATGGGGGACTCTGTGTGCATACGCACGTGTGCATATTTTGCCTGTGCTAGAGATGATGATGACCCGTGATTGTCTGCGACCTCAGCACAAGTTAGTTGAGTAGGACGCTACTCGATGATGGAATCATTCGTATTATACAGGTCCGAGTTACGAGTGAGGTATGTCGGCGGCAAAGGATACGGGCGGAGGTCCGAAACACGTAGCGGACATGTGTGCCTTGCGCACGATGGTTTACTGCTGAGGCGATTATACGAGTTAACATCCTTAGTGATCAAGTTCGTATTTTAAGTGTAGATTCCAGCCGAGGATATATATATATATATATATATATATATATATATATAGATCAACGCTCTCTAACTGAACTCATTGACGCCACACAAAGGTACAGTATGCTCACAAATCGATGATCATACGTGGTTGGATCCAATATATATATATACATATAGTGCAACGAACCGAATGGTACACACACACACACATTAAAGCGTTTATACAGGTAACAACTGCGGAAAGTAATAATAACAAAATCACAAAACACGCCGAGATTTTCTTTTTTAATAAGCATATCCATTTTGTATATAATTTATCTGGTAACAATTACGAATAATAAACAATAATGACGTTTCTTGAGAGCCACATAAGCTGTCGTGTGTGTTTTGTACGCGTATATTACGTAGGTATTCAAATAGTTACTGAGCATGTGTCGTCCACGACCGAAAGAAGATATTTGTCGTACAAATGTCTCTAAACAATTGCACAATTTCATGCGAAAGTAGAGAGCTTAGGGAGCTGTGGTAGCAATTTTGGACATCCACGTGCCCGTAGTCAGATGAAACATCTTCTTTCATGAGCCAAATATTACAAATATCTCGTCAAGAGCGCAAAACGTTTATATGGCGCTTTCTGTTAGTGTGTCCTCTTTAGTATTTTACACGACTCTGTAAAAGGCTAAATTGACAGAATCGTCACATACCCTGCCGGGTGATGTCTTTTAGAACGGCGCAGAAAGTGATATCATCGTTGTAAAGTGCCCAACAGATTCATCCCTTTATCTGATAGGAAAGTAACGTAATATAGTGTTGCACGCATCTAAAACTTGACAGCTAACGTAAATGCGCCAAGTGTAACTCTATTGAGAGGTAGACGATCCTCTTGCCGGCGTACTTCATTTGGCATTGTTAAGCTTTTCCCAACGAAAACGAGAAGTGTATCGACATAAATTGCCAAATAACCACGGAACAGGTAGGGACTCCATCTTAAAGCTGCAGAGCGCTAGCATTTATGGAGACGCAGCTAGGCATTTTTTCAGACATTAACCGAGACTTCAAGCAAGAAAGATTTTTTGGCACCGACTAATATGCAACGCGGGCACAGTTAGTAGCGTGATACATGCATCGTAGCACCCTACATCGACTGGTGACTCAGGTTTATCGATTTTCGTCACAACATTTAGATAATTTAATTTAAAGTCAATCAGGACTTTAATAAACTGTATTGATTTTCGTCATAACGACATTCAACATTGCACAGCGATCATTGAGCAACGGCTAGCAACCGATTGCTGGGTGCTTGCTGCTGCGATGAAGGACGACATTGTTTGCTCGCCATTTCGTGTTTCTTTAGTCACGGTGAAAAGGAGGAAGGCCGCATTCATATCAAATGTGTACGTAATGATTTTGATTGACGTACTGAATTCACACACAGCACTGGGTTCGAGAGCGAAAATAGTACGGACACTCCTTCTGTAGTTCGAGGACCCTTGCTGCATTTAAATCTCAGTACTGTGCTACAGGGCGACAATGTTGAAATTGGAATCCTAGTACACTTTGAAAAGAATGTATTGGGCAGATCTTGAATAAATATATATCGATATAGATAAATGTATATCGACTAACTCAAGAACATTGGTTGTGCAGCACAGTTTTCTTTCATGATTTAGCATATACAGTTCTCTACGTTGCGATTCTTCTTCTTCTTCGGCTATATGTAACGCTGTTAATCAATTGCATATGTAAACAAAACTAGTTCAACGCTCTTCTGCACAGACTGTTTTTGTGTTTCGTGCTGGTTACGTGTATCTATGAGCCAAACCTGACATAGCGCTTAGAATGATAGGTTAATGCGGTATTGTGTACATGTTTTTATTTTAGGTTTGCGCACAAATTGTGGTGCGTGACTTTCATACTGCCGCGCATCTTCCATACTGTCCCGTCAAAAAGCACATTAGCTACTTAAACGGGCTATTGTCAGCAATACAGTCGATTTATCTGAGAAAGTACATCATCTCTGGCTTCCCGCTAAGTAATTTTAGAGCTACTTACAATTTTAGTTAATACAGATTTTTTTTTCGCCATACGACGCGAATTACGTCGCCAGTTATCACATATGTCTCCAAGCTCTGCTTTCGCAGTTAAGTTGTTGTTCCCTTCTTGTGCAAAATGCATACCTAATGCAAACTAGCTATTTCTATATAAACGTCTTGGGCAATACAAAACGCATGTATATACTAGCATTGTCGCAGCACGGCAAGTCCGAACAGGGCGAGAACGTTTGTTTGTCGACCTTGGAGTGTCAGACATTGGAACGACCAATGAAGTGTGATGAACTGCGACGTGATCTCCGCCGCAACTGTAGCATAATTAGTTAAATTGTTTAAAAAAATAAAATATAATAATGTTTAATATAAATGTTTAAAAATATTAGAATTGTTTAAAAACAAATAAAGATGTCTAAGAAGATTAGAATTGTTTGAAAAAACTAAATTGTTTAAAAAAATAAAGATGTCTAAAAAGATTAGAATTGTTTGAAAAACTAAATTGTTTAAAAAACACAAGTGTTGAGCGCTACCGGTTCCATGTGCGTTATTATATAAAAGACCATTTAACAAAGGGTCTTGACATGAGGGACAAATCTCCGCGTTGTGAGGAAGGAGTGTCACATTCAAAGTCCCAGATGGATACCGCTCGAAACAGGATGCTGGGGTGTGGACATGGCGGGGGGATGCTGATGATGATCATAATGCATCCTCATTGGATGTGAACGTTCTGAAGTTGGCGGCCTGGTTAGATCGGCATTCGAAGCTGCCTGGTGTCGCGTCGATGAGAGTTGATGACCACTCGGAGCCGCTTGCGGACCCGCAGAATCCAGTTGCGTACGCGAGCAAGACATCGAACGACCAGCGACGTACCCTGGTGCGACGACGACATCCTCTTCGATCTGAAACGCACAAACGGCGATGCACGGTCTGAAGCGATTAGTAGTGAAGTAACCTCACGAAGACCGACCTCCTTCTCCGATGAAGACCTCCGTACCAGCAGTTACTTGGTCTGCTGGTTCGAGCAAACATCTGTTTCTCGATGCAGCCTCTTGCTTCTTCCGGTCGTCGAGAGGAAATGCACATGCGTGTGAAAGTGGAACTTACCACGCAGCTTCGTTTTGTCGTGAGGTGAGCACTATATTTGCTCTATGTTTGTTGAAATAGGCACAGCAAGATTGAGCATAAGAATGCTCGCGTTAGCCATGTGCTGCTTCGTCTTGAAACTAGAAGGTGGCCAGGAGCGGTTGGAGTTTTTTATACTTTGTAAGTTATGTAGATTACGCTATATATTACGCAAAGGGCATGAGTCTAATATTCGCGAGGTGCTGCTGGTTGCAGTGAATGTTTAACGTACATATGTATCAACTTTTGCTATGGGTGAATGGATTTTTTATTCGCTTGACATGTATATATAAATTCAAAATTGTCACCCTTTTATATAAGGGCCGCATTGAGCGGCAGTATAAGCGGATATTTTGGGTAGCTATCTAGCGTTTTCTCAACAGTTATTGTGGTAGCAATTTCTCAGTGGTGTGGTTTATCATCTATTCTCAATGAGCATCATGCAACGAAAATTCGTTCAACAACAGGAATCGAACCGGCGACACCGCAATAGATTACAACCATGACTAGTGCCCTTGCTTCCGATATCCCGTCGCCACTTTCGTTTGTAACTGAACCGCCTTCGAATATAAGTAACGACCTTCTTCCACAGGCGTATATATAAGTATGTAGGCGCAGATGTGTATGCATGTATATGAACACGTGTACATACGAGTACAGCTTTGTCAAATTTCCAGCTAATAACTGCTTCCCCTCCGCGACTCGTGTAAGCGACCGCTCCAGACTCGGAATTTTGACTTTGTCTACGTAAGCGGCTGCCAATTGACGCCTCTGCGGTAAAATATGGGTTTCCAACGGAGTTTGTGGACAGCATCCACGACCAGAATCTGAAGCCTGAGTCGCGCTGCGAAGACTGGTCAATGACGACAAGTCGTCTCCTATCGAGGATGACCGATCCGGACTGATCGACATACTACCAACACAAACAATGACGTTATGATAGAAGCCGCACCATTGTGGGCTTTCAGTTGAACTTGCTGCGTCTGGAACCATGCATACATATGCTGACTGGCACCGCCAGTGGATTGCAGCGGAGCGTGATGATTGATTGTCTTGTGTATGTCTGTTTGTCTCCATATAGCTCGTATATTTACAATGCGTGCGATACAATGCGAGCGGCAATACTTGGAGTTCGACTAGCTAGTATGTATGACCACAGGTCCTTGGCAGTACACACAACTTCGTGTAGACTTTCGAATTTGGGGGTCGCCACCATTTACCGATATGAACGCGAAGCCGGTTGACTCGCCTCTGTCTTATATATATATATATATATATATACATACATATGTATGTATGTATCTATGTATGTATATATATACATATATATATATATATATATATATATATATATATATATATATATATATATATATTCGCTTACCAAGCTATTTTTTTCCATTTGTATTTGATTTAAGGGCAATTAATGCTGTAGGCACAAAAGCAATGGCATCCTCGTTATGTCAATGACTTTTGTAATGAAATCGTCGTCAAAAAGCGCACTTACGGCGCGTTTGTGGCACAATGGCGTAAATTGTAGAGATGGCTCGAGTTTTGGTGTCTATGTTTCGTAGGAATAAAGTTTATATATATATATATATATATACATATAAATATTTGCATGCGCCTATATTTGTCTGTACGGAGTGAGATTGCAACTCAAGCTTATTTGTCAATTGTGAACTGGAGGGAAGACACACACCTCATAAAATGTCGTCACTTTTGGAGCGTCAGCATAAGCGGATGTTTTGAGATATCTAGGGTTTCGTCAACAGTCCTTGATTCAGTCAGTTGATTCTCAGCGGAACGGTTTATCACCCATTCTTAATAAGCATCGCTAAAAAAATCGATTATGAACAGGGATCGAACCGGCGACACCCCGGCATATAAACCGTATATAACCATATATACATATATATATATGTAACCGTGACTAGCGCATTAACCCCCAGTTCACGTCGCTATATATATAGATATATATTTATGTAGATCTAGCCAAAGTGTCATTAGTAAGACGTACTTGAATAACGACTGATGACACAATGCCAGATGGATGCTCATCGGCTGACGTTGAGCCTGCGTGACACCAGGCTGATCTTGCTGTGTCCTGTTCGTAGCCGCTGCCCGATGTGAACATCTGGCTCCCGGAAAATTACCCGGAACTGCGGCACGTACTAGCGTAGGGAAAATTGGAGACAATGTATCTGTAAGAGAAAAGCATAGGGAATAAAGATGTGCGCAAAGAACATAGGTTAGAGCTGAAATCAAACGAATCAAACTTGGTGGAGATTACAAAGCAGTGACTCACTTGTCTAGCACACAGGGAGTCATTAAACCAATGTTTCTTCTCGTTTTTGTGTTTACTCATGACTTTTTATTGTCGCTAAACAATTCCCTCCTCTACCACTGTCTGTAGAACCTGACTAGACGTTGCCAAAATGGGAAAAAGTCATTCAAAAAGAACTTTTCGTGGCTTGGGTTGTGCTCTAGTTGCATAGTGTATCATTACATCAACGTAATTTATGAATCGTAATTTAATCTACACAACATGTAGCCCCCTCTAACGCACGCGATCATATTTAATTCAAGAGTTTTAAGCCATATATATATATATATATATATATATATATATATATATATATGGCTAATAATAATTTTGCTAATGTATATATATATATATATATATATATATGTATATCGTACGTAAATCACAAATGTATCTCTTACTATGATACTAGCAATATATAGATTTCTGATTTATGAATGTGTGCGCGGGCTGCTCGGTGTATGACTCAGTTCTCTCAGACTCTGGCTTGGGCTGGTCCACCTAGACAGGGTTCCTCTCACCGAGGCAGCATTTCATCTCTGAACACCTGATGACAGACGTTGCAGTAAATACTCGCTCGCCCGCTCTCTCATCTCCTGTAGCAAGCGCCAATATCTTCTCGACATCGCTGAGTAGTTCCTTCGTAAGCAGCAACCCAGGTCCTCTTAGTGTCTCGAAAGCAAGGTGTGATAACAAGTGGTGGTGATCCTGGTCTGAATGAGTACTTTCTGTACTTGACTGCTTTCACTAGGACTACACCGTATATATATATATATATATATATATATATATATATATTTTTTTTTTTTTATCAAGGTCATTTATATATATATATATATATATATATATATATATATATATATATAGTGCTTTGCTTGCCTATCCGAGCAAGAAGCCGCTTCGTGTATGTCGTGTCAGACTGCCCACCAGCTACTGAAACAATTCGACTAAGGCTGAAGATGCCGCGTACAGTACCTTACGGAATGTTTTATTTCGGAGTGGGAAGCTAACGCCAAATAGGCCAGACAGGAGTACGGGGGTTTGGACGTTTTTATTGCCTTGCATCCTCGGTCTGGCCCTGCATATAACAGTTGCCACGAACACACCAGGTACATAGTGCATGGTTATCACTACCATGCCTTTCACGAGGAGTATGAGTTGTGCACCTGCCGGTTGTGCTTGTAGAGGTGTGCCAAGTACTGTACAGTCGAATGCACAGTCCTAGAGCAAAAATCGTTGCATTACTTCTTTCGCCGGAAGCGTGAAGAGGATTGCGCATTATGAAGGAACCCTATTAATTGTATAATATAGTCAATCTGATATGTGTATATATATATGCACAGCCCTAGAGCAAAAATCGTTGCATTACTTCTCTCGCCGGAAGCGTGAAGAGGATTGCGCATTATGAAGGAAACCTATTAATTGTATAATATTGTCAATCTGAGTGATTTAAACATTATATATATATATACAGGGTGTGACTGAAAGATTTTTAGAGCGATGCATGGAATTGTAGAGCTCGTTAAAGCAAATATTTTTTCCAATGGAACATGGTCTCTGAGAAGTCTTGTTTCGGAATGAGAGTGAAATTACTACAATTTATGACACTGCCGTTTTTGCCCGACATTGGAGCACAAAATGTGCTTTTGCGAGACAACCAGTCTTCCTAGACACAAACTAATAAAATTCTGCTCCATCTGAAGAATCTACAAGGCCGGTCAGAAGACGCGACATGGTCGCTTAGAAGAGAATTCGCCAAAAATGAAGTTCTTTTTTAGCGTTCACGCCAAATACTTAAAAATCATAACCCTTCAACCACCCACAGCGCTCAAAACGGACGAATGCGCAATTCATGGCGATCATTTTGGTACCAAACATATGTCAATGCGAGCTGTGGTTGCAGAGTAATTACGATTTTTCGGAGGGCATGTCCAGAATAAGCGCATGTAAAATGACTGTAAGGCGACGTTCACTACCGCCGACGTGTAGCGCGTCAGCCGCAACGCGTCATTTTTCATGCACTTAACCTGGACATGCCCTCCGAAAAATCGTAATTACTCCGCAACCACAGCTCGCATTGGCATATGTTTGGTACCAAAATGATCGCCATGAATTGTGAATTGGCTGAATACGTCCGTTTTGAGCGCTGTGGGTGGTTGAAGGGTTATGATTTTGAAGTATTTGGCGTGAACGCTAATAAAGAACTTCATTTTTGGCGAATTCTCTTCTAAGCGACCATGTCGCGTCTTCTGACCGGCCTTGTATATCCTTCTATATGGAACAGAATTTTATCGCGAACACGAAGGTGTGCTTAGTTTGTGTCTAGGAAGACTGGTTGTCTCGCAAACGCACATTTTGTGCTCCTATGTCGGGCAAAAACGGCAGTGTCATAAATTGTAGTAATTTCACTCTCACTCCGAAACAAGACTTCTCAGAGACCATGTTCCATTGGAAAAAATATTTGCTTTAACGAGCTCTACAATTCCATGCATCGCTCTAAAAATCTTTCAGTCACACCCTGTATATATATATATATATATATATATATATATATATATATATACATATATATATAATGTCAGAAGTGGGTCGATTATTTTTAAACGACAAAATAATGTGTATTTCCATCGACCCAACGACGTCATATCCGAAGTCGCATCGTGTTTGCTGCTCTTAGCACTGATATGCAATTATGATAAAATCAGTCACACTTTTTATGATCGGATGAGCGTGGTAACAAACAAGAAGTCAAACAAATGGCACAAACACATATAACAGGTTCAACGTGAACGCCGAACCTGATGGCGTGGTGGGTGCATTCGCGTGCGCCTCACGGCCAAAGGAGACACATACATAGATGCGCGGGTTCGATCCCCACAGTTGCACGCTTGTAATTATGGGCTTGTCCGTCTCACGGAAGCAATGCGAAAGCAAACCCGTAGACGTTTTTTTTCCGTAAAGCTATTGCCCGTGTACGGTTGTTCATGTCATGGCTACTTTTAATCCACTCCGGCATTTACCTTGTCTAAATTGGAAACCATGCAACCCAATTTAAGAGTGACCGGTCTGGGTCTCGAACCCAGTCCTCCCGAATGCAAGGCAAAGGCTTTGCCACTAAGCCATCTTGCTCGGTTGTTGTTATTGTTGTTGTTGTTGTTTTGTTGGCTGAGGATCAGCCTAAAAAATGTTTAGGTTCAAAAAGTGAACGCCGTTGAAGAGCATAACTTGAATCACAACTTCACACACACAAAGACATACACACACGGGTTACACGAACTTCATCTCACACTTGGGTGTCGCTAATGCGTCGGCCTCGGTGACGGGTTGATAAAAGAAGGTCCTTTCGTCACCCTGAAGCTCAGCTTACCATCGGTTGGTGTCGTGGTGCCGCCAGATAGCTGGCTATGCGGCAAGCTCTATCGCAAGCGCCGTCATGAACTGGTGGCGAATCTCGGCTTGCTTGGCACGCTTGAGGTGGTCGCCTGTGGTGGCATCAATGATGAGGCGACCCGGCCTCTACGCAGCGGCTGTGGCGGCGGCTGCGGCAGCGACAGAGAACCCGTTGAGTAAGGAGCACGTCCTCTACTGCTAGCGATAGTCGCTAGGGCCGACGCTGGCACGTGGCCGCGTGGGTAGGTGGATCGGTGGGAAGATGTCTGGGCAACGCGGAAACAACACGACAGGACTCGGCGCCGTCACCACCACAACTACGGCCACCGACAATGAGCCAACAACCGACGTCGTCAATCGCGGTCTCACGCATTCGACGCATTGTAGAAGCATATCGACTTATGAGCGTTCTGAAGAAGGCCAAACACCCAGTTCCTCTCGGCGCGTTTTCCAACAGCTCTTCCGTCTCTGAGTCAGCCCATCCACGTCTACAGAGGAAGCGGTGGCACATGGAAGATTATGCGCACATGGAGTCCCTGCTTTTAGAAAGTCATATATATGTATTGTTTTTTTTTATATATATTTCAGTAACAGTGCGGTTTATCTTACCTTTACCAACGCACGAAGAGAACCCCGTTATCTAGACTTTGGGAGGCATCGCGAATTTTGGATGCACTCGATTCATAAATAAATAAAACGACTATATATATATATATATATATATTTGTTATGTTAGCATCTTAGATATATATATATATATATATATATATATATACACGGGCTTGGCGGTCACTGATGAAGCATGGCAATAATTCACGGCTAAACAATAGAGTGGCATGCGAAGTGCAGCAAAACCTGCGGCTTACGTAAATCGTTTCAGTGTGAAAGAAAAGACTACGTAGCGAAAGCGCACAATGCTTCAAGTTCTGGTGCGTCGGATTCGAGTGCGTCGTAAAGGCGATAGATAATGTCAATCCATAGCTCGCTAGCCGTGAAAACATGACCCAAACGCCATCGAATATGACTAAATAAAAGCGTTGCTAGTCGACATGTGATTGAAACTGGTATCGGGACATTCTCCACTGTTGCGATTCCACTGCATCAATATTTAGCATACACATATATTCTTTTTTCCAGAGGAAACACCCTAGACGACGACCATAATCGTTTCGGTGGCCTCGTGCGCGGGCTGGCCTGCTGACTGGCTTTCTTGAGTTGGGCATACCGCCAATGCTTACAGTTAGCTGATTGGGCCAGTCGACAACCATGAATGAATAGAGTCAGTCTATTCCTCCATACACATATCGTTTCGCTATTCGGTGGTTTCGTTCACGATCACCTGCCGCCTCCTGTGTAAAACTACCATATGGAATCGTTCAGATGAAGAACCCGAACGAATGCGACAAACGCACACACGCGCCCTCGAGAGAATGAGAGGCGAGCGGGAGTGGAGTGAGAAGAATCTAGAAAGGGAGGAGAGGTATGTAAAAAACGAAAATGGAAGGGAAAACGAGGAAACGGGACGCTCTCTGGAGAGCCTGTGTCGGTCGAGTTTTTTCAAGAGAGAGAACAAGCGAGCACAAATGGACGGACTGACGAACCATGATGAAGCAGCCAAGCAAAGTTTCGTTCGTCGCCGCGCCAGATTGTCATGTCAGGGACTCTGGCCGACAAGATGGCCTCGCAGATGTCACCATCATTTCACCCACCGTTATCATTGTGGTGTTGTCGTTGATGTTGTTGTTGTTGTTGCTGGTGTTGTTGTTTTCGTTCATGCTATTCTCGTTGATGTTGTTGTCGATGGTGTTGTTGTTGTTGTTGCTGTTTTCTTCGCTTGCGGCTTCGGAAGCTTCCGGACGGCGGTCTTCACCCACCCGAACGCGTTCCGACGACAATGGCAGCTGGACACCAATTGGCCACAGTTGGTACTCAGTTGCCGGCGGCAGTGTGTTGATGAAGACGAAGCCGTCTTCGTTCCGGCGGCTTCAGCGGCATTGATTGACGTAAACCGGCGAGAACTTCGGTCCAAAATGGAGCTGCAAAAAGTGCGCTTGTCAACGACCAGCACGGCAGCCGGTAACGCAACAACGCCACTCTCCGGGCCGCCTCCGACGTCGCTGTCTCGGCCCAACTGGATCAGATACCAGAGGTACGTAGAGAACGCTGAAAGCAGCAGGAGGAGGCGTGTCGACGTGTTAACGTGTTGATTGGTAAACTTGCGCATACGTGAGGTACCAAGGAACGATGTACCAACGACAAAATAAGTGACGTGTGTATAAACAATTGTTTTACATCATTTTATTTCAGCCACATCATGTTGGCCATTTTGTTAGTGTTAAACAAAAAGCGCCACTGTTTGTCAAGGGCAGCTAGGTTTCTTTGTGATGAATAGCGTTAGCCTGGGGCGTGGCGGCGGCCCGTTTGTCATGCAAACATACCTCTGATGACCTTGGCTACCTCATTTGATGCCAAACATGTGTTGATCAAGTTGGTCGGCACGATCAAGCTGACATAAGGTAACTAACTAAAGCTACAGCATTTCTGTCAGCGGGGTCTAAGGTAGATAAGACAATCGCAGACTTGACAAAGAGCATCTTTAAAATGTCTTAGGATTATGGTTTGCATGTCTTTCTGCTAAAAAATTAACAGCGCGTAAGGACGCTCTAGGAGCTAAATCAGACAACACTGATTTCTCTCAATCTTACTCTCTCTCTCTTTATATATATATATATATATATATATATTTAACGCCTGTACTATATGGGGCTGTTTTCCGGCATAGTTAGATTGGCCTTTTATTGCCCCACATTCCATTGTTTCGCAGTGTGTTCGTGATTAGAGGAACGTATAATAATTGTGTAACACAAGACAAAAATGTAATGTTCGCTTACCAACGTTCGACATATAACTCCCTGATCAAGTACGATAAGAAAACATTCACCATAGTGGTACCACTTTCTGCCGTGGATAAAACAGCACCGACTTAATTTGAACATCAAGTCTTAAAATTATACCGTTTGAGATAACGTATCTTTGTCCTATTGAGTTTAATAAAGTATCTTTATCCTCTGCGATATTGATAGTGTTTTTTTGTAGTAAATTGTTTCGCAGCACTAATGCACAATCTTTTCTAGTATTCGGCCCATAACGAGGGTTCCAAATATTATTATAACTTTCTTTCTGGATTACTGAGGAAATGTCTTGTAAAATGCGGTTTTTACTCCATATGGCTAGAAATGCTGCCTCCTCATATATTATTTTTGGCTGCATTTATACGCATGTAGCTGTAGAGGTATAACCTGAAAACATTATTTCCTAAATCAATGGAAGAAGCTTCAAAACGTAAACCAGCGTGCTCTTATTTTTAAGAAGTAGAAATGCGTCTTTATGACCATTTTTTGTGGACAAGTGGCCTTGCCCAAAGATTGAAAAGTTTTATTTGGGGTGAAAATATACATTCATCTATGTCATGTGCTCAATACGTAGTTAAACTGTAATAATATAGAGGGTGTTCTTGTCGTCCCTTAGCACTCATAGATATGTTTAGAGATTCTCCATGAGGTATGCGTCGCTGTTGCAGCGTTTGCAAGCGATGAACACAGGAACAAGGTTGCTGGCCTGACTTGTTGTACTTTGCTTTTTGGCGAACATCTTGTTGAATCGAAACGGGTTCTGTCTTTCATGTGGGGGGTTCTGTCAATGGAATGTTCACATGGCACCGGATAATATGGCAGCGAAATGCAACCTGTCTCGTGAATTTACGTTCTACTTGTTCCAGACAAACTTTAATAAAACCAGGAGACCACACCGGTGCTACATGCGTCAGTAGTAGAAGCACGTACGTGGTATGCAGTTAGAAGTAGAGGTCAGGAGAGTGTACAGCGAATGATCGGAAAATCTAGTCTGTACGTTGAGAGGCCCTCGTGACAATATCAGTTACATGTCTGGAGTGCCTTAACGTGTTGCTCGTGTAGACTCAAAGGTCTTTTACAACTCGAAATCTGCTCAACTCCTGATCTCCGATGTTGTAGGGCGTCTTGCGTCTCCATGTCCTAAATGCAGGACTCCACATTTATGAATGAACAGGTTCAAATGAAGGGTGTCCGCCCAGTTCTTGAAAGCGTCCAGCGTCGTCTGAAGACGGCATTTATCTTCTATGGTGAGGGATCGACAGTGCGTATACTTTAGCTTCAACTTCTTGTGGAATTATATATTTCACGGAGTCAGTGTGTAGAATATACAGCAGTGGTCCGAGTGTCGTGGTTCTTGCGGACAGCTGGATGACACTTGACCCACTGTAGAACGCTATCCACTGACGCGAATCCGGAAAGTTCTGTCTTGGAGAAACGCAGTGAGCCAGTTTATTATGCGTTCTTTGGTTCCGAAGTGTGGTACAGTTTGATGTAGTAAAGCATGCGTAATTGACTCGAACGCTGACCTGATATCGAAATATACAACGTACATCTATTCGAGTCATCGACCACTTTTGCCCAATCAATTTGGATTTCCAGGAGCTGCAGCCTTGTTGGGGTAGGCTGTTGTTGGCCTACGAATGCTGACTAGAATTCGTACTAACCTGCCTGCTGCACTGCACACACTTAATGAATATGTCTCACAGAATGGCCTAATAGGTAATGTGTCACAAATAAAAGCTGAAAAGACTTTAGGGGTCAACAAGCCCGCACAGAAAAACTGCGACCTCACGGCGAGCAAGTACAGTTTGTAGAAAGCTTTTGCTGTTCCTGTGGCCTCCCGTCGAATTCGCGCAAGAGATTAGTATGCGTGCTGGCGGGCTTAGTATCATTTATCGATGGACTCGTAGGTCGCTTCAATTGATCGCAAACAGCCGCCCTGGCTACGTCCCGGCACAAGTATTCTCAAAAAATGTTTCTAACCCTTAGATTTTTTTACTTATCACCAGCTATGACTAACCACGCTCTCTCCGCCCATGTCGGCATCTCGCCACTTGCTACTGTGTTCACGGCTTTCAACGTCTATTATGTCGGTCTGCTGGATTCCATGAACCCCGAGAAGACTACAAATCCCGTTGTTGTGGAGGTCCGTGTTCCATGTATCACCTCACCGGTTGTACTAAATCCGTGTTGCTCTCTCAGCTCCAGCGAGAACACTCATAAGCTGATTTACCATGTGTGCCATATATTATGTTCATACTTGGATATCCGCAGAGGGTGCGTTTTAATAAATAAATAAATTAGTAGAATAATTCTTGACCTCACGTAGCTTGACACCATTGGCCCTGGCTGCGGATTATTGCACTTTAGCTCAGTATTTGTTGGCGCCGACAGGTTCTGGCTATTTCTCTTTGAATCCAGACTACTTTCGACGGCTCAGATACTGTTTCAGGAGGACTGTAGAGTTTGCGTAAATGGAAATTTATCTACCCTTTTCCAGTCTTCTTTTTTGGGTATACATGACACTATCGGAGAACGTGTATTCAAGCCATAGGATATGCATATCATTTAATTACGTGCAGCTTTGGAACAAGATAACAGTTCTTTGAACTCAAGTCTAAGTGCATTAACTAGTTTAGTTTCCCTTTTTGTAGTCGAAACTATGTATACGATGCAGTTCAATCGGTGGTGAACCAGAACTGAAAATGACACCACCTGATGATCTGATTTAACTGGGCGCTGCATCCTCATTAGACAAAACAGTGTCCAGTGTAGAACCGAACCTCTTTGGTTTATCTACGAACACTTTTGTTGCGTAGAAGTATAATATCAGTCATTCCATCGTATGTCTACTTAGTATAGTTTTTTCGGGCTCTATTTGAGTAGTCTGATTTCAAATAACTGGTAGCTGCCACTCCTCTTCCCTCTTCCAGTATTCCCTGCTACACGAAGATAAGGCATTAAGTTAAGTAAGTTATTGGGTCATGTCCGAATCTATTCCACGGAAAATTTACTTGACGGATAAGAAGGCTTGTATTAGGGTCTTTATTAATTTAGGATCTTTTTTTTCTAAGGGGGAGGGGGCGCTGTACACAGAAAATGTGGCTTAATAGATCAATCAAGTCAGAGACATTTCAGTCTCTAACTGAAAAACGCTTGTAGAGGGAATGCTATGCAATTTCGTGTCTGAGGCGGGAGGGGGGGGGGATACGGCTTAGTGGGTTTGTGAGCCCCACACCAGTAACTGAGAGCTGCCAGCGATGCATGTACATCAGAGGTTCCCGAGTGCAAACATGTGCTAGATAATGTGACATATGTGGCATGAATTAGTTTATAGGTTAAGTAATACCGCCGTCGCCCCGCTTCTGAGTTCTTTGTACGAGGAGATAAAAGAAAACACACATTGAGACACGCAAGCAAATGTGCTCCATGAAGAATAATAAATTAGTATGACGTCATTCATTTTCATATCTACGTTTTTAATGTGTTTTTATTTATAGCGTAGCCTTGAGTGTTAAACGCTTCCTCAATCTCGCTCGTTTTGTGACAACGCATACTCGATCGCAGCGCATCCTTAAGGAGTTCGTCTAGCCCTTGCACCTTCTCATACGGCTTTCGTTACAAGCATGTGTTATACATTTTTAGGTTAGCGTAGACCTTTTGCAAGGGACGTTTTGTACAGATAATTTGGCTTAATATATTTTATAATAGCTACAACAAACAAAGGCGCCAGCAATCAAGCGTTTCTTATAGCCAAGTTGCAGTTTCTCTTTCGACGCCGTTCTTTCTTAGAAGACTGAAATTAGGTAAAACTAAGAAAGTCGGAACTGATAGTTCTTATCTAATTAAGAGTAAGCCTAGAGACCCTTTGGAAAATAATTTCAAAAACCCTAATACCAAAATTAGTGCTTTGTTCCACCTTAGTATCTTCTTACACAAGTTTCAACGAGACCTGGGTGATACTAGACCATGGCAGCTTTACTTGCTGCATTAGGCAAGCGTGAGCAAAGAAACCTATGAAAACGTAATCACGCTAAAATATGGAAACGATACAGAAATCAACATAAGATATCGCATCTGAACCTACGTCTAGATGGTCAGGTGACTGGCTCTATGTTTATTGAATTTTTCGATGCACGTTTCTACTGATGACGTATATATTTTCCAAGAAAGTGCGCAATTATATGTAGCCAGAATTAAACGTTTTAGGTGTGATCAGCGTGCGTGCGATTGCAATTACAAGCCCACGTGCGCTTTATTCGCCACGACAGCTATTTGTGAGTCCAGATCAACAGGAACCGTAGCTTACTCAGTCATAAAATAAAGAAAAGACAACTATCTCCGAAATGGACGTATGAACTCTCCTAGATTAAATATGCGTGGTCACAGATAGAACCAATCCAGCGCTTACACAAGCGCAAACAGCTAAATATTTTTATTTCATCAATTTCCACACGTTCAAAAACTACTTGAGTTAGGGCGATGCGCCATTCAACTTTAGACGCATTGACACGCTGAAACGTCACAATTGGGTTATCTCTGCGTCCCAACGATTATATAACGAAACTTTTACAGTGCCTTATATTTTTGTCAACTAAGCTTATGTATGAGCTTGACAGGGAAATACATACATATGATAATGGGGTTTGGATAATATTTAACTTTTTATTGAGACATTTTTGCTTCCTGTTTTTTGGTCCGAATATGGCCTATATTAATCCAGTCGGGTATTCTTGATATCCTTGGCTAAATTGGAAACGACGAAAACCAATTTAAGTATCGCCGGTCCAGGTCTTGAACCTACGACCGTTCGAATGCAAGGCAATGATTTTGCTACTAAGCCACCTAGCTAAATTGTGTTCTTATTGTTTGTGTCCATACTGACAGGAAAAGAAATAAAGAAATATTTTACGGGGGTTTAGGCTTTTAGAAGCATGGTTCTGAAAATGGGGGACTTTATTGTTTATTTATTATTATTTTTAATTTGCATGAGTTTTATTTGATACGGTCTCCTACTTGCGCTTCTGTCCATGATTAAAAATGTACGTAGTTCAGTTTGCACACCCATAAATATTAACAGATATATCAGAAAATGGCGAAACAGTGCGAGCATTCAGTCATATATCTACTGCGGGACCTTATATTTGCCTTGCCGACTGCAAAAGTGCCGCCTCAACATAAACTTGTAAATACCCAACGCGTTAGCAATTCCCTGAAATTTCGCAAAATTCTAAGTGTAATTGGTGGCGCCACGACTGGAGACCATTAAAACCCTCCCCAGGTGTCATTGCCATTTGCAGTATGTATTTAAAAATAAGCCAAAATACTTAGTAAGTATTAAAGTATAAGACTTATTTACATAGATAACTCTACGTAACTTTTAATCTTATTGTGTTGCTGAGTTTTGCTATGCAACGTCATCCGAAGCAATAGCATGCCCGCCAGATTGACGCAGAGAATATGGAAGTTCTCCAAAAGTAGTTTGTAAAGAGAACTGCTAACGCCTAATGGAAAACACGTCGACTAAATCCTTTATCTAGGATATATGACAAAAACGCACGAATTAATTGGTCGGCGCCCGATAAGAAGACAGTCTGAACTCTTTGGCATACCATTCATTCTCTTAAGGACATCGTTGAGGGCTCCAACTCGTGTAAAATGTTTGCAATTTTTATTTTTATTTAGAGGACGAACTGCGGTTGCACGGACGGACGCCGCGGCAGGGGAGCACGGCCAACCCACTAAAAGCGAATCATGTCTCTGTCTCGCCCTTCTGACTGGGAGCTGCTTGTGCAAAACATCAAGCAATCAGGGGGGGGGGGGCGATTCTACTATTCTTGGGGGGTGCGTTTCCCGGAGGTCTCGGGGATGTGCGAACGAACTATAAGGGCGGCTCTCGTCCTCTGCAGTATGTTCTTAAAAGCTTAGCACACTTTCTTCCAGTAAAATGTTGTTGTATTGTTTCTTGAAAGCACCGTTAGGCTTGCTCTGTCCTTGCTGAACACCTCCGCACGGTGTCCTCTGGGATATCACCGAGTCCCTCGCCGCAGTAAACGCACGTGGGGCTAGAGACCTTCCCGATCTTGAGCAGATAAGACTGGAAGTCGCCGTGACCTGTAAGGACCTGGGTTGTGTGGAATGTGAGTCTACCCCTCCCCCTCGGCCGGTTGAGCCAGCCTCTGATGTCTGAGATCAGGGGGCTGATGCTGGCGCCTGGAGCAGCCTGCTGTAGGCCGTCCCACTCCTCTTGCCAGAGGTCAATTGTGCCCTAACGTTCCTCGTCTTTTTGAGGTCTGGTTATCCCATAAGCGGCGGCGCTCGGTTGCCTTCAGATCCCACGGGATCGTTCCTGTAACGACGAGAGCCGCCGCAGCGCTAGCCGTCTTGTACGCTGCGATTACCTTGAGAGCTTCGACTCTTTGGGCCCGACGAAGGCAAGCCCTGTTTACGGCGTATTTTAGTGTGTCAGTGGGCCAAGCCGGAATTCCGTACAGGGCAACTAACTCGGCCGCGGAAATCCCTCTCAAAAGTAACTCCGAGGTACTTAACGTCGTACGCCTTCTTCTGGCAACTCACTTTTTATTGCAAAGTTCCTGAAAATTTGTGTGAATTCACCAGAGTTACAGACTGTGGTTAGTCTAATGGCCTCACCATGGTCTGTTAGCCTGCGTGGATACCACCGTTTGGATCGCCGTGTAGCAGTCGTACAAATGGAATTCAATATTGCCAGCACGGCGGACACTGGTTCGATGAGTTGCAATGAACTGTAATAAGACCGCGATTTTCTATAGAGACGATCGCTAAACTCAGCAAAGCTTTTGGCCTTTAATATGCGAGAAAAACCCATATAAACAAATATGGCGGCAAATTCTTCGGAATTGTTGGGCTGCAACTAATAGTCGCTCAATAGTCACGCTGTCCGTAGTTGCGGGCCACTTATTAATAAGTAGAGCCAAATGCGACCCCAAAGCCTACAAGCAGCAGACCTTACACAAGGAACGAGCATTATTCAGATCAAACTAAACCACAATTATGTGTCAAATGTAATAGCTCTGTGTTATACTACACACAACATTAAACGAATAGGTAAACAAGAAACGCGGCCGTCATGTTGATATAGATCCGACACTCGAAAATTGGCGCAAAGTCAATATGTATATATATATATATATATATATATATATATATATATATATAATGGGAATTCTAAATGTATACATAGCACTTATATAAATATATGTATGCATACAATATCGTTTCGCGAATTCAACAATTAACACAAATGATACGCATAAGTAAATATATAAGCATCGTGCGTGTACATGTTTATGT
Organism: Dermanyssus gallinae; assembly: GCA_003439945.1. Taxonomy (NCBI): domain Eukaryota; kingdom Metazoa; phylum Arthropoda; class Arachnida; order Mesostigmata; family Dermanyssidae; genus Dermanyssus; species Dermanyssus gallinae. Next base: position 6,919 of record QVRM01000605.1, on the reverse strand, counting down.
ATATTTATGATTCCCGAAGGACATGCTGTTCTCGATGGTCTTCTCTAGAGTAAACTCGTCGGAAACCGTACTCGAAACGTAAACTTAGCATAAAGTTTAATTCTTTATGCTACTGACATGCCTGGTACGATTCGCATGGTACGAAATACTTTACTCCTTTAATTTCCCTAAGTGAATCATCACGGTATTGTATACACACTGGTGCAGCTCGTCGACAGGAACGCACGCCAGACGTGTGCTTCGGAGGAGAGCGCGTCTCGAGGAACGTCGCCGTTTTCCACTCTGCTCAGCGTTTCCATATTTCAGATGCCAGAGCCTTGCTGGAATAACCTCGTTTAGGTATGAACACTTCGCTTGAGTCTCAGTGCAATGACTAACGCTTTTAGAAAGCTTAAATTGTCGCAACCATTAATTGGCCATTAGTCGGCGTTTGGCCGACCGCCGAACACTTCAAAACGCTCGGCCGACTTCAGTCACCATTTTTCTGCGCGACTGGAGACTGCTGACGCCACCAACCTTCGTGCTCGGTAGTATCAACACCGACTCAATAGTAATTTTAGTCTCCAAGGGCGGATTACCTTCACTTTCACATGACCCTTAGCTTAGAACCAGGACCGAAGGATTTATTACCGTGTACCCGACAGCCATCTCACTTCTGATTAAAGAAAAAAAAACATACACACCTTATAGGACTCTTTAACAACGACCTAAAACCGCTTAGCTTCTACCCCGTACGAAACGTGTTTCGGGACAGTAGCCGCGACCATTACCTCATGATTCGCCTCGCTGTTGTATTGCTCTAACACATAATAATAATAATAATAATAATAATAATAATAATAATAATAATAATGATAGGAATACTAATAGCAATCATAATAATAATAATAATAGTTTATTCGTTGCCGTACATTATGTCAATTTTGTTAGGACGTTCAGGTAATGTCAAATCGCAGTCAAACACAACGCACGACGTTACCCGTGTCTACGTACTGCATTGTAGTGACAAAGGAGTGTATTGAAACGATTAACTCGTAATAGTTAAACAAAACTTTAAGAGTAACTTACACAAAACGCACTGAACTACCAATTTAAAGAAGCAGTTGAATGAATTAAGAGCCAATTTTTCATAACTGATAATTAACTGCATATTTCCACGTGTGCAGGTTAGGCGTCGTTCGCAATTTGGCCCCGACCACGGCGACCACGGTGATCATGGGAGCGGCCCGCTGCAGTCTGTCACTGCAACGAGTTCTCAGCATTGTGTTGATTTTGCTCGGCGCGAGCACACTGGCCTTCTACGAGTACCTCGTCGATGGTAGGAGCCTCAGCTATCGCGTCGAACTATGGACTGGTAAGGATAATTACTCATGTATGCGCACGCCGGACGCAGTAAAGATAGTGACGAACGTAGGTAGAGGCAGTCCTAACAAAACCGTTACGTGGTTTGGAAAAAGTTGAACAAACAAACAAACAAACACACCCATCTCATTTGGCTTGTGCGGAGGCTGGATGGGTTCCCCACGCTAACGGGTGTTTCGAGTTCTCCAGGGCTCTTAAGGCTCCCGGCTAAGGCACAGAGGTAAAAACGGGCCCTCGCAGTCGCAACCATCTTAGGGCAGTAAGTAGGTTGACTATCGTAGATTCGAGCCTCGCTGAGGATCTTGCTGGTTGTTTCGTTTGGACGCGGTTATTGTTATTGTCCTGTTGCTGCAGTCCTCTGCTGGAGAAAGCTCGTCAAAGTCCGGTAACGAGAACGCGATGCCAATGGGTGCATTTAGACGCCAGGCCTTAGCCCACTTCGGACAACGGTGGTTTAAACGTGGTTTATACTGAAGATTAGTTAGTAGATATAGTAATAGCAGTCTTAGCAATGTCATTTCCGTAGTATTAGCAATGTCATCTCCGCAGTATTAGTAATGTCATCTCCGCACCGATTTGCAAAAACCAACTTCTAAGCATCATCGAAGCAAGCTGGTCTATTACGATACCGACAATAGGTCTATCGTGTAGGCACACCAAAGAGTGACGAAAAGCCGTCTTCACAAGCAAATAGCATTCCTCACCGAAAACCATTGACAGCATCAGTCTAAGAAGTTCCCTAGCACTGATTTCCTCTGATGATGTGTGCGTCTGAGACGCTGTGCGCGTCTCAGACGTAATATAATAAATTATAGGATAGTCCATCAGGACTTGCTTTACCTGTTGTTACAAAACTTCCTGGTTTGGTTGCGGATGATATACCATCCTACCGAGCAAGATGGCTTAGTGGCAAATCCTTTGCCCTGCATTCGGCAGGACTGGGTTCGAGACCCAGACCGGCCATTCTTAAATTGGTTTGCATGGTTTCCAATTTAAACAAGGCAAGTGCTGGAGTGGATTAAAAAATGCCATAACATGAAACAACCGTACACGGGCAATAGCCTTACGAAAAAAAAAAATAAGAGCTGTTTGTACAACTTGATTTGCCCACACCGTGTAGCGGATTAGGGCCCGAAGTTTACACACAAGGGCTCGAAGACTGGAGCGCGTATCTTTAGCGCGCACTCCGTATAGAAGGGATTCGATGCGGCATGGTGTCGAGCGAGCTGCGACGAGCACAGTGCTTTCAGCTAGCACCTTTTCGTAAAGAACGTAGTCTCTACACGACCCTCTTCATATGTATTTTTCTAGTATGTGTTATTTTAACGCGCCCGGATGGCGCAAGCTGATTTTTCTTGGGTCATCTTTAATTTCGACAGTGTAGCGTCCTCACGCGGTGTATTATTATTATTATTATTATTATTATTATTACTACTATTATTTTTATTATTATTATTATTATTACCGCCATCACCGTCACGGATGCCCTGTTACCAGTAACTATTTATTCATTAATCCTGTAAACAGGCAATCCGGCAGAAGATTCGGCCTACAATCAGACAATGCCGCCGATTCTGTTGGACCCCACCCGGTTGTACTACAATCGAGTGCCAAAAGCGGCCGGTACCACAATGCTGATGATTCTACATAGGCTGGCCGGTCAGAACAATTTCTCGCATTACTCGTCGACCGTCTACAATCGACGCAATCTTTCCGAGCAGGAACAGTTGGCGCTCGTTAACGATGTCGTCAACGCTACCCCGCCGGCGAGCTTCGACCGACACGTGCACTTCGTCAATTTCAACATGTATGTACGTGTGGTTTCTTGCAGGGCTTCTGCAGGAGAAGTCTAGCAATAACAGCAGCAACAACAACAACAACAATAACAACAACAACAACAACAACAACAACAACAACAACAACAACAACAACAACAACAACAACAACAACACAACAACAACAACAACAACAACAACAACAACAACAACAACAACAACAACAACAACAACAACAACAACAACAACAACAACAAAACAACAAGAACAACAAGAACAACAAGAACACAAAACAAGAACAAACAAGAACAACAAGAACCAACAAGAACAACAAGAACAACAAGAACAACAAGAACAACAAGGAACAACAAGAACAACAAGAACAGAACAAACAAGAACAACAAGAACAACAAGGAACAAACAAGAACAACAAGAACAAAACAAGAACAACACGAACAACAAGAACAACAGAACAAACACAGAACAACAAGAACACCAAGAACAACCAAGAACAACAAGAACAACAAGAACAACAAGGAACAACAAGAACAACAAGAACAACAAGAACAACAAGAACAACAAGACCAACAAGAACAACAAGAACAACAAGAAACAACAAGAACAACAAGAACAACAAGAACAACAAGAACAAGCAAGAACAAGCAAGAACAACCCAAGAACAACAAGAACAACAAGACCAACAAGAACAACAAGAACAACAAGAACAACACGAACAACAAGCACAACAAGAACATACAAGAACAACAAGAACAACAAGAAACAAGAACAACAAGGAACAACAAGAACAAGACAAGAAACAACAAGAACAACAAGACACAACAAGAACAACAAGAACAACAAGAACACAAGAACAACAAGAACAACAACAACAACAACAACAACCACAACAAGAACAACAAGAACAACAAGAACAACAAGAACAACAACAACAACAACAACAACAACAACAACAACAACAACAACAACAACAACAACAACAACAACAACAACAACAACAACAACAACAACAACAAACAACAACAACCACAACCACAACCACAACAACCACAACAACAACACAACAACCACCACAACAACAACCACAACAACAACCACAACAACAACCACAACAACAACAACAACCACAACAACAACCCACAACAACAACCACAACAACAACAACCACAACAACAACACCCACAACAACAACGACAACGACAACCAACAGACTACGGCTCACCTACTATTGATGTTATGTTGCACGTAGCCCGGCGTGCAAAGCAAAGACTTTTTTTTACTGACAATGCAATCCTACGTGTGGAACTGCGTTGTGTTGAATTTGCTGGCGCTCTTTCATATTTACTAGGCTCGTGTGAATCCTAACGTTGAGGCCGATCGGCGTAGAACCGTGCCGCGAGGTACGACTCCTAATGCTGAAGGGGAAAAGGTCTCCCGGTATTTTGGCTTTTTTTCTGGAGAAACTAGAAAATTGATTTTAAATCTACTGAACCACTAGACGCCTGTCCCTTTCCCTGTTTCCATCTCTCTTTCTCTCTACCTTTCTTTTCATCTATCTATCTATCTATCTATCTATCTCTATCTATTTCTCGTGTTTTCTGTTAATCTATATCGTTTTGTTGCGCGGCCTTCCGTCCGATGCCCCACTGTCGTTTGGGTCGAATGGAAACAGGCTGGGCCAGCCATCTCCGATCTTCATCAACGTGGTGAGGGACCCGGTCGAGCGCGTGGTGTCTGACTACTACTATCGGCGTGCGGTGGCCCGGAAAAACCTCGACAGCTATCCTGTCAAGCCGAGTGAATACTGGCTCAGCAAGGTACGCTGAAGATGACGACGACGAGAAGTCTTCGTAAGCATGGATGACGTAGCTAATATGTATAGTTAGGCCGACTCACTCCCTCACTAAACGACCGATTCTGTGAGGTACAAGCTCTATCATCAGGATCAGTCACCATTGATGTTTCTGTACAGCTCTGGCTGAGTGTAGCAAAGCAGCTGGATGGAAGAGAACAGGGAGAACGGAAAGACCAACACAGCATAGATGCATGCGGTTTGCTTACGTTGGTTTTTGGACACAGTAGTTAAGCCGGAAGTTGGCGAGTGTCGTTATGATCGTTATTACAGATGTAATTAATTACGTCTGGCTAAATTATTTGCAGACTACTGTCGCTCCTCTCTCACCTACTATCCGTTGCCTTGCTTTAGAAAATCGATTCATTAAACGGTTCTTTAATACGGCCATAATTACGTGATAGCTACCGTTCAGTTTGCCTATCTGACGCCTATATGTATACAGAGTTATTCGTATCAAAATGTATTTCTTTCGAGGTTTGATAGAATTCGGCAAGAAAATCATTTTTCCCCATGGAGGGAGGACGCGGAAACGTTTTGTTTAGGAGTGAGGATGAAATTTATAAAAATCGTTATTCTGCCTTAGTTTCTTCTACATAGTTGTACAACATCTACGTTTGCAAAAAAAACAGTCAACGCATAAAGGAACCAATCATAATGGCGTGTTCGGAAATTCTGCGCAACGGGTGACACTTCGCTAGCTTGCGTAGCGAATAGCCAGGTTGAGGAAGGTCATAAAGAGTCGATATGTTGTTATGTCTTACGATAACGCTTTTTTGTGAAAAATCGTAAATGTTTTCTATTACGACCAAAAATGTTTGTCTAAAAGACCAGTATCACGCAATAGCAAATTTAACGCCTACCATTTTCGTACCAAAGTGGTGGTGCTGCGTTACGTAGTTGTCAAGTAACTAAGCTTTTTCGATAGTCATATCGAAAGCGAAGGCATACGTACTTGCATAGGGTGTATGAGAAAGTTAGGTACATATTTTGTGGTTTGGTAGAACTCGGCAAGAGAATTATTTTTCCTAGTGGAAGGAAATTTATAAACTACTTTTAAAAATTTCATCCTCACTCCTAAACAAAACGTTTCCGCGTCCTCCCTCCATAGGGAAACATTATTTTCTTGCCGAGTTCTATCAAACCTCAAAAGAAGTACATTTTGATGCGAATGACCCTGTATACATATATATATATATATATATATATATATATATATATATATTTCACATGCAAAATTGTATATATTATATTACAAGTGAAAGATCCAAATGCGAGTCGCGGAAACAATAATGCTGCTTGTTGATTAGGACTGACAAATGGAAAAACGTTAGAACTGGACATTATCATCATACTATCCAGAACGAAAGAACCGTTGCATAAAGCGCGTTAAATATAAACGTAAATGCCTACGATTGTGTTGATTGTTTCCAGTCGATCGAAGAATGCATTCGTCTAGGACACCCCGAATGCCGTTTCGTTAGCGGATATCTTCAAGTGGGTCACATGGTGCCGTACTTCTGCGGCCACTACTTACGCTGCATGTTCGTAGGCTGCACGATTTATCCAACCGCATTCTATCTTATAAAGGGCTGAGTATAATTGATATAATATTGATCCAAAAATAAGGAATAATATTGATCCAAAAATAAGGAAGATTGAGAAGTAAGCAATGTATTTTTGTAAGCAACCGCTGCGCTGACAACCTGCTCGTTACCAGGTCGTGCCAGAATTCGAAGTGGCCACACATAAACTGTGAGGCATTGATTCGTATATTCGGCCGCCGTTTAATTTTACCACCACCGTCCTCATTTTTAATTTGAATATTTTTAAAACGGCTATGCAAACAATTGGTAAATTAGAAGTATACCCAAAAACACGACTCGAAGTGCTTGTGTTTGGCAGAGCTCAC
>QVRM01000604.1:0-45056 GCA_003439945.1 Dermanyssus gallinae | reverse complement strand
TCAATAACGCCCTGGCAGTCGCTACCATTTTCATTGTCATTGCTTTAGCTGCTGCCTAGCTGCGTAGTTAATGCTTGCTGGTATTATTATCATTATTATTGTTGTTGCTGCTGCTGAAACTGCTATTGTTGTTGTTAGTGGTAACATCACCATGTATTCTTGTTGTTGATGTTTTTGCTGTTGCTATTATGGTGTTTACTGTTGCTTTCATTTTGCCTACGATTGTTACTATTTTGCGTTTGCATCATAGTTGTGTACACAGACGATCTTCGCTGTCTAGTTGCGGTCGTGTATATAGTGATGGTAACAACGATAATGATAATAATAATTATAATGGTAGTGATTATAATGATGGCAATGATTGCGATGCTGGTGACGATCCCGAATTGCATTCTGGCACTCTCTACGTGTGGTCCCATTTCGTCGAACGTCGAGCGTAGAGATATTCGGCTGGCTATCTGTCTGTGTGTGCTCTGTGTTGTTCCGTTGTTCGATTTTCTTTTCATTCTATTTTCTGATGATTTTCTTCTACTTCGCTGCTGCCGTCGCTACTGCTGCCACAGGTGCTGCTTCCGCCGAGCAGGCTGGATCAGAAGCGTGGCTCCTTCTAGCCTGCATCGCTACATCGCTATCGATTCGGGTGTGCACGTGAAGAGCATCGATGTACATTGCAAGTCCCACCCAATAGCCCGTAGCCACAGCAGCGAACAGCCGTGGCCGCAGGTTTGACATAGGCGTTCGACGCGGCTGCCGATCGCCAAGCGATTCGCCCATATGACGGCATCGTCTTAACCGGCCGGCCGACAGATGGAGAGGAATGAGGCCCGCACTCGCCACGTAGCCAGAGAACGTGCTGGGCAGGGTGCTAGCGCGATAGAGAGAGTGAAAAAGTGCACGGCTGTCTCCTCCGTATGTCTCCGACCGCGGCTTGATACAGCGTCGGCACGCGCCGCTGGCGGGCCTCTGTGGCACGTCCTTAGTCCGCAATTCGGCAGAATTTGACTGCTAGAGCGGCGGGCGGCACTATTCCAATTAACGAAGCGAACTAGTTAGAAGTGAGAGGTCTGATAATAATAATAATAATAATAATAATAATAATAATAATAATAATAATAATAATAATAATAATAATATAATAATGCTTCAGTGTGAAGGCAGGGGCAACATTTTACCAACAATTTTATGTCGATATCTCGGCGGTTCTGTTTGGCAATGATTGGCAGTAGATTAGCCGTTATAACACTCGTTTGCTGTCGTGACTGTTTTTCGCTGTTGTCTGTCAGACTATGTTTATCCTGGCACAGTGGCCGTGGTGGTGTCACGCAGTATGCTTCTGGATGATGGTGGTTGCACGCTGCTAACAACAATTTCAGTCAGGTCTCCAAAATCTTGCGGTGAAGACGCGGGGGTAGCAGGTGAGCAGGGTAACAACAAACACTTCTGAACATTGTGCTGTCGCGCTTTGAGGGGTTACACGAACCCCCTAACTGAACCATTATCGCTGTTGTAATCATCGTTGTCAGAAGTGGGCCACGATACTGATACGGATGTAACTTCTCATATTGCTCTAACGGTTACCACTGTCGGAACGGTTATAACGGTTTTTGCTACTGCCGCTGCTGCGGCTGTTGCTCAGCGGGTTAAGGAGACGACTTAAACGATCCTTACTGATGGTTAGGGAAACCGTTACGTCTGTGGTTACGTGCGTTGTGTCTGTCTTTGGCCGGGGCGCGACATGTTCATGTGGAGGGTTGGGTGCGTTGTCGGACGCTGCTCTTCTCTTCGCCGCACCTCGTCGCAGCTCTTACGCTCGGCGGGGCTCGATGTAACGGGTGCCGCAAAGACTCAGGACTTAAGTCAATGCAGTATCCTGCGGAATCTACTTGCGGCAGAATCAGCCAGGATCCGTAGTAGCAGGAGATGCAGCAGGATGAGCAAGCAGCAACAGCATTGGGCCACTTCGGCACTGTGTGCAATTTTCCCCGCTGGGCGGGCGGGGAACCGTTCGCGCGCATTTGAACCAGTCAATCCATGGTTCAAACGAACGCTGTTGGTTTGGCTTACTTTCGGTAGCTCGAACTGTGGTACTACTTTTGGATAGCTTTGGTTTCTCGATCGGCAGCTGCGGCTCTGGCCGAGTAGCAGAGGTAATCGGGACCCTCCTTCCAGCCATTAACATGCACGCCGCCGGACGTGGATGATGACTTCCTCAAACTGAATGAGGAGGGTCTCCCCCGGCTGACAACGACGCCTTGTTGCTTCATGAAGGCGGCTTCCGTTTTCACCACCGTCGCTTGGGTGTCGTCTCGATTACTTTCTTTCTCTCTCCCTATTTGACTATCTATCTTTTAGCTTCCTTTGGTTTCTAACTCACTTTCGCTTAATACTCTTACGCTCAACGCAATAGCAACAGCGGTAAAACAGGGCAGCTACACCAAAAGCAACCGAAACCACAACAATAAAAACAGCAACAACAACAACAACCATCTGAGGGCAATCATCAACTAGATACAACATGCAGCGGAGCAAATGTAATAACGGCAGCAGTTGCAAAAACTAAAACGAATATTACGATTATTCCGTCGCCACTGCTACTTTTACGAACCTTCTCAATTAGGGAAACCTCTCAGAAGCCAACGATAAAATAACGACAAAAGAGCATCCGTAGCAATAATAATAATAATAATAGCAACGAATGACAACAAAGAATAACAACCTAGGGAAACCTATAACTGACAGTGGGCGATTAAAGCATTACAAACGTGCTCTTGTAACCCACGCGCGCCCCACAATTGTCTCAACTGAGGACCAATTGATATTAACAATTATCTATAATAATGATAGTAAACAAAAGGATTACAGCAATACCAATATAACACTGGTTCAATTTTAATTTGTTGTGATTTACAGGTAAGAGAGGGGTTAAGAAACGTCTGCCATCAGTAAACGTGGCGTGTAATGGAGGTGATTCTGCAGGTGACTACACAATGACAAATGTGTATATATATATATATATATATATATATATATTGACGATATTTGATCAATATAACCACGGTTAATTTAAGTTGTTTTCCTTTTAAGATTTAACTAAAAAGCGGAAAGTTCAATTTGCTAATTTGCTGTACCAGCAATAATTGCTTCAACTATTGCTGGTTCATTCAATCTTTTACTTTAGTGGATAGTGTTTCGCCAACCTTTTACTTTAGTGTGTCGTTCTTCTGAAACGTTTCATCAGCAGCGCGTATGAGGTGTCACGAAAGGAACCACAACGTTTGTTGACGTTTAATACCATTTGCTGGACAAAGGAGTGCTGTTTATGCGCAGCTCGTTCAGCGTACAATAAATTTGCAATACAACGCTTCTATTTTTGTTATTTCTAATTCACACTTCTTTCGACTGCATAGAAGACTACGAACGCCACTTATCATTCTTAGCGCTGCGTCAAGTGGCTAAACAATTCTCCTCGCTGTTTTGCAGCCGGGCAAATGGGTAGCTATTTGCATACTAATTAAATTAGGAAGACCAATACAATGGTGGCAACGTTAGTGGAATGACCAACAGTGTGACGACGACAACGACAGCAACAACAAAAGCAATCACGTCGGCAATAACAATAATAATAAAGGCTGGGCCAACCAGAACAACAAAATAATGACAACGACATTTATGTTGTTGTTGCTGCTGCTGCTGCTGCTGTTGTTGTTGTTATGGTTGTTCGTTGTTGTTGGTAGTATCGTTGTTGTTCTTGCTGTCGTTGTTGTTTTTGTAGTAGTGGTGTTCGTAATGATGGTAATGATGGAAAGACTAGAAGCAGTACTTATAGTGGTAGTTGTTGCAGTAGAGATGGAAGTAGTTTCTATTATTGTGGATTTTTTTGAGTTCCTATCGTGCCCTTCCTTGCTCAGCATTCTATGCATTCCTTAGTGTTTGCGTAAGTATGTCTATCATCATGGTACTACATTGTTGTTGTTGGTTCTGTCGTCGTCGTGGTTGTTGTTGTTGCGGTGGTTGTTGGGACGTTGGGACGACGTTGTTGCCGCTGAGGTAATACCTAGGAGGTAGCGACAAAGGCGATGAAAACCTAAACAAACGAAACCGTCGCTTGTTCAGGCCCGGCCTCCTCATTCTTGTCCATGCGCCGCGCTAAAAAGACGGCCGCAATTTCTTCGCCCCTCCAGCGCTCGTTACGGCATTTGCTCGAGTCGTTATTATTGTTATTGCTATTGCTGCCGCTGCTGATGTTGTTGTTGTTGCTATTGCTGGTGTTGTTGTTGCTATTGTTGTTGGTGTTATTGTTGTTGTTGTTGTTGCTGCTGCTGCTCTTGTCGTTGTTGTTGTTGTTGTTGTTGTTGTGTTGCTGTTGTCGTCCGTTATTGCCGTTGCTCTTAATGGGGTTGTTGTTGTTGGTGGCATCATGCCACTGCTCTCGAGCAAAGCGTTGACGAACGCCCGGCTTCAGGCTGAAGTCACGTAAACGGTGACTACTGGTCTTACGACTACTACTACTACTATTACTAGTACCATTACATCTTTTGCTTAAGCTACTACAATGAAATGCGGGCGTTATAACCCCCAAGCAGTGCTTGATCAGCCAGATAGCGACGTCACTTATTCTCAGCATTGTCTCCTCCGTACGTATATAGGCTAAAGAGAGGACTATATATCCTTCCTCTGGGACAATTCGCTAGTCAACTGTCTTCGGTTGGTTCCATGAATGAAAAAAACACATTCTCTCACGACATTGCTTCTTTTGTTGGATATTGCTCGCCTGCTCTCCCGTTTGTATCTCTCGGTCTATCCCTGACTCTCTCCTGTTCTGCTTGTCCGTGTCTTGATATCTCACGCTTTCATCACACCGGTTGCCTGTTTCGCTAAGTTAACATCTATTTTTCTATATATATATATATGCGTACATGTATTTATTCCTCTGCAAGCAGGTATCGTACTACTCCCCGTTTTGTTCAAAGCCTTCCTTACCCAATGCTTTTGCCTTTGTCAAGCAAGTGCGGCCGGTGGTCATTTTTCGTCATTGTTGCTCTTGTTGTTGTTGCTGCTATTGTTGTTGCCGCTGTCGTAGTTTCCGTCATTTGTTTTGTTCATCATCGTTCGTAGAACTCGTTTCTTCTTCTTCTTCTTCTTTCTATTCGTAGGTGACGACGGTGGTGATGGTGGTCGTCGTTGTTGTTGTTGTTGTCGTCGTCGTCGTCGTCGTGATGATGCTAATAACGACGAAGAACGCCGACGAAATTCGCATTTCGTTATTTTCCTTCTTTTTTTTTCTTTAGATTCCATATCAGTCAATATATCCCCGCTCGCTACCGTTCGGACCTGGGCTTTGGGCCGGGGGCCCCGGGGGATGTGGCGAGTACTGAAAACAGGATGGGTGCAGGAAGGGGACACTCCACTCTGCTGAATTTTGAATGCAGCCACGATCATCTCATCATTATTATCATCATCATCGTCATCATTGGTCGGTTAATGGATCGTAAAGTAACGGCATCGAAATTGACGGCGATGATCGGCATAACCACGGCGACGACGCCGACGAAGACGGCGACATCTCGTTTATCTCGGCCAGAGAGTTATGGCTGGTGTGCCCGCGTTGCGATTTTTCGTCGGCCCCGTTTGATGATCTCTCGTCGACCAACAACGATTCGTCCTTTGCATCTACGCCCTATTCTTCTACAAACAGCAGCAACATTAAGCAACTGCAGCAGCAGCAGCGCAGTGCTTCCGTTGACCACCAAAAATGACCGTGTCTGTCCACATGCTCCGCGTTATTGTTGTTGATGTTGCTGCTGCTCCTGCCACTGTTTCTACTCCAACTATAAGTAGAGCTTCCTCACTGTAGAGCTTTATTCCTCGCAACAATCCTTAGGGCCACCATCAGCATCATCATTGCTATCGCCATTATTATTGGTGTAGCGTATTTTTGCTGAAAAATACACGCTCAAAAACAAATTGATAGCTGGCGCTGCTGCTGTTGCTGTCATTGTTGTTGTTGTTGTTGTCGTCGTTTAATTGTTGCTCGCTTTGTCTTAAATATAACCGCTACTGTTGTTATCATTGTTGTTGTTACTGTGCACCTCCGGGTGCACAGTAACAACAACAACTGGTGAGGGACAGACGGATTTTAGAGCAATCGTGCAACACAAAAAAGAGAGAAAAAGAAAGAAGTCAATTGCAAAAATATTCATTCTATCTGGATGATAACTATGGAAATCACCATGCTCTGTTGGATTACAATAGGGGGCCCATGCTGTACCATAGGAACCTAACGATGTCACTAATACACACATACAAAGAGCACAAATATATATATATATATATATATATATATATATATATATATATATATATATATATATATATATAATATATATATATACAGGTAGTTCAACAAGTTCTAGAATGAAAACCAAGACTTTTCCAAATCTTGTTTTTAATTTTTTCTTATTCGATATACTCCCCGAGAAGCTTAATACACTTTTTCCACCGAGATTTCAGAGCATTTATACCTCTTGAATAGAATTCCGCGTCTTTAGACTGAAAATAGACATTGACAGCAGCCTTAACCTCTTAATTGCTGGAAAAACGCTTTCCACCGAGTCTATTCTTCAAATGTCCGAAGAGGAAATAATCAGAGGGGGCCAGGTCTGGAGAATAGAAAGGTTGTTCAATAAGTTCGAACCTCAGTTGGGCCAGTTTTGCCGTTGCTTGCCGCGACTTGTGTGCGGGAGCATTGTCCTGGTGAAACAGGACAACCTTCTTCTGCAAAGCGGGCCGTTTCACGATGAGTTCTTGCTTCAGGCAGTCCAACAGTCTTGCATAATATTCTCCCGTGATCGTTTTACCGCTCTCAAGGTAGTCGACCAGAATTATTCTACGTTGGTCCCAAAAAACCGTAGCCATCATCTTTCCGGCCGATGCCGTTGTCCGCACCCTCTTCGGAGGTCCTTCACCAGGTGCACACCATTGACGAGATGCTTCTTGGGTCTCGGGAGTGTAGTGATGGACCCAGCTTTCATCGACGGTCACGAATCTGCGCCAAAAATCCGACGGATTTTTCGAACATCTTGGCCAAATTTCGCTGTGAAGCGGAAACACGCGCGTCTTTTTGGCCTTGGTTGAGCAAATGCGGCAGCCATTTTGCTCTAAGCTCTTTCATCTTCAAGTTTTCGTGTAGGATAAAATGCACACTGCCTAAACTAATCCCTAATGCCTCCGCTATTTCCTTAATGTTCATTCGCTTATCTGTGCCAAGAATTTTTCGCACTTTCTCTACGTTTTCCTCATCAGTTGCCGTTTTTTGGCCTCCTGGACGTAGTTCATCCTCGGTGCTCCTGCGACCTCTTTTTAACACATTAATCCAGTTGGAAACAGTGGCAAAACATGGCGCAGAGTCACTGTACGTCTCGTCTAACTCAATTTTTACTTGGGTCGCATTCCAACCTTTGAAATAAAAATGCTTGATAACCACTCGAAACTCTTTTTTCTCCATTTTTAAAAATCACGCCGATACGTTGCACGGGAAAAGCGATCAAACGAAATCGCAACGGCCAATCACCATAATATTTTGACTGCTAGCATTCGAAAAGTTGCCGTTTCCAATAGCGGTGAAAGCGCCAAATTCGAATTCTAAAAAGCTCATTTAAGAACTTGTTGAACTACCTGTATATATATATATATGTTTGTTTTTTATAGTTTTATATAAACTTGGGATGATTACCGCCGATTGAAAATGCGCGAAATAGTGGAAAAGATGGACATTAGCTATGGTACAGTACATCAAATATGGCATCCGCATTTATGTACCAAAAAAATTAAAACGAACGTGCTATCAAATGAGCTGCAAATTGAGCAGAAACAGATATGCGTGTCAATTTTGAAAAGCAATTTAGAACTGCTGAGAAGAAATCCGCAGTATTTTTTTATTCAATTTATAACCGCCAATGAAACCTGGATCCACTACTTCACGCCAAAAAAGGAAGTGTTGAATTTTTGAATGAATCGGCACTTTCGTCAGATCAGTCTATTAAATATTGTTAAAACGCCGCGTTATTTTACCATACCAGAGCATTATAGTACACAATTACATACGCAGTATAATAATAACTATTTACACTGTTCATATAGTAACAATCAAAGACAGGGGCGTATATAGCCTAAAAACTGCAACAACAGCGACAACAAAAACAACAATATATAGGTCGCAGTGCGAGTAACAATGGCAATAGCAGTAACAACAATTTTATTTTACAGAATGGCAAGGACAAAAACAACAACGTCAATAACAGCATTAGCGTCAACGTCAGGCCATTTACGATGCCAACAATGCCAGCAACAACGATTACAGTATCAAAGAACAACAACAACAACGCCAACTACAAAATGTTGTAGTTCTATGTAACAACGCCAACAGTAACAACAATATTTTTCCTGGTGACGGGCCCTCTGTGATCAAGGAAGGGGAGACCCCAGAAGGAGGCTTTGCAGGACCGGGACCTGCCACTCCCTGGGAAGAGAGTGGCAAACTGGGAAATAAGATGGGGGCACGTAATTTTCACAACGACCGCAGCAACAACCGCAAAAACAACAACACAAGTATCAACAATAAGTAGAGCGATGATAACAACAACGACGACGACGACGACGACAACAACAACAACAAGAACAACAACAACAGCAACAACAGCCGCCGCCGGCGCTACAAACGGTAACGGCGCGTTGAGCGCTCGATTCTTCTTTAGCAGTCACTCCCAGCGCGGTTAGATACGCGGCGGCATTCCTGGCAGAGCAACGCCCATATCTCAGCGACATCTGAGGTCTGGCTGTTCTCGCTGCCACCGGGCCTCGATGACGTACGTCGCCTGCCTATTGAGCGTAGCTGTAGTAGTCGTCGCAGCAATACTACTATAAGTGATCGACCATTGCTGTGGCGTTCCGGGGGCGCGCCCTCGATTGTGAACGTCGAATTTCATCGTCGTTATCATCAGTATCACCATCATCATCATATCCCCAATACCTCATTGCTCATCATTACATTGTAATCGTTGCCATAGTCATGTTGTTGTTGCTGCTGCTGCTGCTGTTGTTTGTGGTAATTCTGTTGATGTGGTTGTGGTTGATGTTGTTGATTCGGCAGTGGTTGTCCCTCAGTTGCGAGAGTAGAGTCGAGTGTCTGCCGGTAATGCCCGCTGCTGCTGCTGCTGTTGTTGCTTCAACCTCCTCCAGCTGCGGTGGGGTTAGACTTAGTGGAGAAATAGGTGAATTGTCCCCGTTTCTGATTGAGTTGAATGATTGCAGGCAGATAATAATAATGATGATGATGATGATGACGACGACAGACAGGTGGATGGATGGATAGACAAACAGACGGACGGAAAAGTCGATATAGCCGATGGCGGTCAACGTCACCTCGGCGGCATCAAAAATGTCGAGTCAAATACGAACCAAGTGACAGATCTTTGACCGTGTTGTCGACTGTCTTTACGGCTGTCTGCATCTCGACGATAAGTCACACACACACACACATACGTGTATACATCCACACACACCCACATATATATATATATATATATATATATATATAAACATATATTTTTTTTATATATGTATATATATAAGGCGGGCACCTCTATCTGGACGTGGGAGGCCCATAGAGATCTCGCGGCGGGGGCTAAAGTCAACGGAAGGTTGCCGCCAGTAGGAGCGATCATCTTCTTCCCCCCGATCCATCCTTCCTCCTCGACCAACGGCAGCAACCGTCCACCACACAGACATGCATTCCATCGGAGACAACCCCCGCCCGCCTGCCCACTTGGCTGGTCCGTTGTCGTCGTCGAAGCTGCGGCCTCAGCAGGGGCGGGTAAGTCTCTGTTGTTGCCGCCAACAACAGTCAACAACAGCAGCAATAATAGCAACAACAACAACAACGACAACAATAACGAAAGCAGCAACAGAGGCAGCATTAAAAGAAACACCAACCATGAGACACATCTTCAATGCACCGAGGGGAGGGGAGATGCTTCTGACAACAACAACAACAGCAACAACAGCCACAACTGAGTGGCGGAGTCAAAGCGGTGTTTGATACCTGCTTGCTTGCAGGGTGGTCCATCCGTTCGTACGACCCCCACAACGGAACTACTCGATACACTAAGCATTCATGTATGTGTGTGAGGTGCCTTTCTCCTTTCGTACAACGCGTACGCACGCAATATATATATATATATATATATATATATATATATATATATATATATATATATATATATATATATATATATATATATAAGTACAGGGTCTCCCAGAATTCGTTTAACAAACTCTGGAATCTAGTACAGCTCGGCGAGAAAATTAATTGAACAAGGGGGCGGAATTGTCTTCTAAAATGTATAATTGAACATAAAAGCCAAACTATAAGAATTGCAAAGAACTTTGTTTTTGAGAATTATCTTCAATACAACATTTGACCTGCCTTGAGCCAACGTAGAATGCGATTCAGCAGATGCAAAATTGTCATCAAAACACGCAGGTATAATTGATAATTGTCGATAGGATGACTGCAACTCTGGCAATCGCAAATTTCGTGAAGGTATGTCAGGATAAAACCGCTTTTGGTAATTTCATTCTTACTCAAACAGAAGACATTCTTCGCCGAATTGTTTCAAACTCTAAAGTTAGTTGGACGAATAATTCTTCTATATATATATATATATATATATATATATATATATATATATATATATATGCTCAGCCTCAATTACATATGTAGGCTTTATGCCTTTTAGGCAGATTTGCATTTGCAATTGCATACAGTGCAAGGTGTCCTACTATCAAGACTTTTCAGTTTAATTTGACGTGTTCTAAATGATCGATAATTCATTTTCTCAACATTGGAGTGTTGGAATTTAGCCTAAGAAGTTGCACGCTGTTTGTTGTGGATGGTCTCGATGGACAGCCTTAGCGAGCGAGAAAATATCATAGAATTATAGTCTATACACGGTTTTACGCGTTACACATATAGTAGTAGTACTAGTAATAAAATAGCATTATAGCGTAAAGAGCACGTGCTTGACACACAGACGCGTAGCAGATATATACATACTTTCCGTTTAGTATTTTGCCTACTCGCTATATATATATATATATATATATATATATATATATATGCGCTGGGGGACAATTGTTTACACCCCTTTATGAGTTAAAATGAAAGGAACAGTGTACTATGTTCCGTGTTTGGTTAAAAAAAATATATATATACACTCCATGGCTGCGTAAATTGTATATATTTGATGCAGCGTGTACTTCTTGCACGTCACTGGATCTTCTGCCATTTTGCTAGTTTGGCTATCGACTGAATCACTGGACAATAATACTACGGCATGGCACCAGTCACACTGGCCTGCGCATGTCGCGCGCATCTACAACAACCCTGAGTATCGTGGAATATATATATATATATATATAAACCACATACTGTGTTACTACTGACATCGATGAGTCGTTATTTGTCGCTTGCCAATGTGCAGAAGCGTGCAGGGCCGGCGGCGGCCTCGACGTCGAAGGCGCAGGCCGCCACTGCCGTTGAAAGTAGGCGAGACGACCGCCTATACGACTTCAGTTGGTGGCTGCACCTCATCTACCACCATCGGTTTGGTGGCTCACGATGGTATCGCAGTCGGCTTGGCCCGAACCCTCCCGCGTGTTTTCATAGCAGCAGCAGCTAACAGAAGGTCTGGTGACGACAACAACACAACAACACAGCAACAATAACAACGATTTCATGACAAGGAGATGTCTTTGTCTGGCGTCGCCTTGCTTTGCCAGCGGAACCATGGCAGCACCGGCAGCGAGTACCAACTATGAAAGAAATTCTACGCTGGTCTCGCATGTAAATGTATTATATATATATATATATATATATATATATATATATATATATATATATATATATATATATATATATATATATATATATTGCTTAAAGAGCGAAAAAGATAAGCTGGGACACACTTTGAGACACCTGGAATGTCCGGTGGAGGCAAACATGTGTTGACAACAACGGTCGTCCGCAAATGGCGTACTCTCTTGCGATTCAACTTATGCTAAACGCATTCACTTTTTTAGGCACAATCAAGGCCCATTTGCGCGAAATTATGCGTTTTCGTTACTGCAAAGGATTAAACGCGACGACCTTGGCGGCGAAGGTTTGTCCTATCTGCGAGTTGAGATAACGTGATATAATGGCAGCACCTTATGCAGTATTGCTTGACCAAAGGTAATCGCTTAAGCAACACAGCCGTTTGAGTCATCTGCAGGTGTACTAAAAGATATATATATATATATGAGCTTTGGCCAAGAAACAATATATATATATATATATATATATATATATATATATAGAAAAGGAGATAGATACTTCCTGTGTTTGGGGTAGCCAGGCATTGTCAAATCTTTCTCGCCCGACAAAACCAAGCGAGGGGTCCTGCTGTGTGAAGGGAAGTAGTTACAACTGGGCGGGCGCGAAAAGTCACCGTTGCCAACGGCGTGCGGCAGACCTCCGTTCGTTCCCTTACTGCTTTATTGTCCACCTACGGCGGCCGTAACAGATGCGGCGGTCGAGCGTCGACAAATAACTAGTTGTAAATTTCTTCGTTTCTCCTAACTCCCCCGCATCGATTCGCTGAAAACAGTTTGTTATTTTGATCTTGCCGTCGACGTCGTCGTCGTCGTTGTTACTGTAGTTGTTGTTGTTGTTGTTGTTGCTGTTGTTGTTGCTATTGTTGTTGCTGTTGTTGTTGGTGTTCTCGTCGTCGTCGTCGTCGATTTTCGTTGCGAGGGCTAGATGACAGTCGGCATCTTGGTTGTTTCTCGTACCTCTCGAATGTGTGTATGTGTACGACTATGTATACTGGTAGTCAGTCGCCACCAGCTCCGGGGACAGCGCCTCCTCGGGGGGTTAACAGCATCCCCTAGCCCCCAATGTTGGGGGGCCCCTGGATCTCTGCGACGGGTGGCCTCTGCGGAAGGTTTTTCTTGCTACTTCTGATGTCTTGATCTACCATATATATATATATATATATATATATATATAAGCAGGTAGCCATTTGCGTGTGAACTGTGCTCCATGGGGTAGAATGGTGACGATGTTGGTCATGACAGCAACAGCACCCGATCGCAGTGGGAGGCCGAAGGCCGGTAGATTCCCGGCATTTTTTTTCAGTCCTACCAGCGCGATGCCAACATATCGCACTGCCTGTGAAGTGCACTTTTTCCGCGCGACTCGCTCGTATAACGTAATCACTCTCTCGTTCTCCAACTTGTTGCTGACAACGTAGTGCTTGATGCAGTTTGCCACTACGCGTGCATCCGATACGTGTCATTTATTCTGCTTAGCCCGTAAGGTCAGAGCACTCAGACAGCATCGCAAGCTTGCTGAACTAAACACGCTTAGCGTGTTTAGTGCACGATTGACCGGATGGTACGTCGGCCATTCATAGCCTCATCAAATCACTAGTATAGTAGATTTTCGAACGGATTTGCGGGAAGAATGATGCTCAGCGCTAAGTGCCAGGTAATGTCAACTCCTTAAGGATATTTGTTCGCGTCGTATACTATGTACCTGTGTACTTATTGTGCCTCGTGGTAATGAACGCCGCTAAAAGAGAGATCTTTAGTTGTAGTGTGTAGCCAGGCGTAGCAATACTTGAAGTACGGTTGCCTAAATTATTAATTGGATTATGCAAGCAACACTTTGGCCTCGAGTTGGAGACGAGTAGGCACAAACAGATGCGAGTGCGTGAACTCATTCGTCTTCGGTCTTTAGAGTCAGCCAAAAGAAGCCAAATGGCCTCCATTTGTGGAGCGAGCGGTTTCGAGAACAGACGAGCGATTCCAGCGCAGCCGGTGAAAAAAATGACGTCGGCAAGATGCGTGTCTTGTCTGGCGTCGTAGTCGGCCATATCGCATACCCCCCAACTATGACTTGTTGCTCCCGCCTTGGACTTGCCACCCCCGACTTTGCACCCCCGCTAGTTCAATGGCTTGTTCATTTTGCGAAGTCGTCATGAGTCGAAATTCGCGCTTTTCTTGCACGTCGTGCCAGCCCGTCATCACGACCGGTCCACCACGTGCTACGCGCTGAGTTCACTCAAGTTGCATAAGACCATGTGCTACGTTTAGCGGGTTTTAGGTATTTGCACGCGTGTTCCTGAGTTTGTGGGCATTTGTGAGGCCGTTGAAGAGTATCTATCTGTCTCTCGATATGTGTGTAAGTGTGCTGGTTCTGCTGTGTGCGTGCGCCGGCTAACCCTTGAAGCCCGAAACGAAAGGAACAGCGAGAACTAAAAAGATGGCGTCATCTTCAGGATGTAGTGACATCAACAATGGCAACGCCGAATATATCATCACCGTCATTATTATCATCACCGCTACCACTGTCGACCATAATAACAACAGCCAGTATTTTTGGCAACAGTGACAACTTCCATTTTCTGGAATCGTTTCATGCTGCACATTTTACGACGTGATTTGATTGCTTGATGCTGTCCTTCTAGTTGCTGTTTTTGTTATTATTATAATTACTATTATTATTACAGCTTCTGTTATTGCTAACAGTGTTTGTGGTGGTTGTTGTTGCTGCACTGATTCTGCTGGGACGCATTTTGTTGTCGCTCTTCCGGATGTCGTTAATATTCATGCACACTGATTTCATATTGACAAGATACCCTCCATCACAGCAAACACTTTAGTATCCTTATTTCATCAGCTTTATCTCAGAAGCGACTGGTATAATAAAAGATCAACAATGTACCGTTTGCTGAAATGTTAATAATTTGATTTAATTCTTAGAAATTATGACCACGACTGGGACCATGACTTTCAAAACGTCGGAATCTAGTACAATTCGGCAAAAAATCATTTTTCTAATGCAACAAGGGGCGGAAATGTCTTTAAAAATGGGTAATCGAGCGTAAAAGCCAAAATATGAGATTTGCAAAGAACGTAATTTCTTGAGAATTATCTATATTAAAAAGCTTAATACAACCACTTTTGATAATTTCGCTCTCACTCCAAAAGAAGTCATTTCCTCTTGTTCCATGGGGAAAAAATTTCACCGAGTTGTACTACACCCCAAACTTTGTTGGACAAATTCTGGGAAATATATATATATATATATATATAGTCAAGACGCTCCAATTAACTGGAATTAGCGACCCAAAGCTGGCGTAAAGTTTAGGCATAATAAAGGTATGCAGTTAAGTAAAGACAAAATTCAATCCACGTGCGTCGCGAAGAACCGACATGATGAAACATTTCCATGTTGTGGATACAGTGGCGCCATCTGGTCGTTTTACCAAGTACTTCTGTATCAACTCTTTTGCTCGTTGTTCTGTTCTCACCCATGTAGGAAAGGACAACTAGGAAAGGACAACCTTGGTTTTGTGTTTCTCTCTCCCAGGATTTAGAATGTTGACTTCTACGCGCCGACAGCGCCCTCGCCGGACGCTCGCGAAACCGCTAGTGATGCAGGTTCTACAACTTGCCAGTAGGGGACGCCACATGTGCCAATAGCTCTGCTGTTGGATCTAGCGGTTGGATAGCTACATCGATAAGAAACTGAGTAAAGCTGTACTTTAACCGTTTTCATATTAAAGAACCACCCGTAATATTTGTTCACATTTGGGTCACTCTACCTACTAAGAACCTATTTACTGGGGCAGTGTCCTTCGAGTGCGATAATCCTTTCGAAAAGTGTAATGCGGCGTCTCCCTAATTTAAACAACAGTTTGCTCTTTCGATTCCTCGCAATTTGACACGTTCTACAGTCGCTATGGATAGGACTTTATATGATCTAGTTGAAAGTCAAGCAACACTGACAATCTATTAATAGTGTGACAGACTTTCATGCCACTTGTTAATTCATCCACAAATTCGGGATTCGAATTCTGTCCTTCGCGGTTTGTTGCAATTTGTTGCTACTCTCGTTATTGGCAATGTTGTTACTCTCGTTATTGGCATTGTTGTTGTTGCTGCTGCTGCTGCTGCTGCTGCAGCTTTTGTCGTTATTATTCAGTCGGTTGTGTCCCGAGAGTTAAATTGTCAATGCGTCTTGCGCGTGCGGATTAGTCCAGTCGACAGTGTACGAAATTAAGCTTTTGGAAGTGACCCGTATACACTGGCGATATATATATATATATATATATATATATATATAAATCTACATATTTTTTGTGGGAGCACTTGATCGCCAGTTCGACCTGCCATATCTGTAATATATACGGCATTGCACAATTTGTTTTCCCCCTCTTCATTGGCTTGACGTGTTTGCGTGGTACCGTCCATGGTGACCTGGCACGACAATGTTTACTATCCCCACGAATAGGTACAGTTGAATATGTACGCGTCGACACCGCGGAGCGATCGTTTTAACGCTTTAAGCTTGCTGTCGCTACAAGGGTCGCTCGTTGCTATTGGCCACATCACAGGCGCACCACCTTTAGTGCTCGCTAAGCAAACCAATCCTCCAATCATCTCTCCATATGCAGATTACGCAAACACAACTACGTATAGGATTTTTTTAGATTCACCTTTTTGGTAATTATTTTGAATTTGTTCTTTGGTTCACTCGTCTGCGGACATATACTTAGACAGAGTGTTTTTTCTAAATAGTAGAGCGGAAGATTTTGTGGCGAAATTTTGATTATTTGTGTGATTTGGCGATGGAAGAGGCGAGATATGGCGGCGGCGGCATCCTCGGCGAGCATTTCGCACTTAGTCAATGGCGTGTATGCCGTGAGGATCGTAAGGGTTTACGTTTGAAGTTCAAACGACTAGGGGAACTGTAGTGACAACTGTCTGATCGTTTCATTGTTTATGCTAATAATATTGCTGTTTCTGCTGACTGAATGATTGTGCCTTGGGGTAATAGTGTTACAACTGTGTTTTACAAATTCGATTTATTACTGGCTCGTCTGCTAGAGATTGATTGTACGACGTTATCACCCACAGTGGCCTTATAATCAGTAATTTAGACGTTTAGCATAATTTATCAAATTGACCACCTGTTTTTCTCTGCTACCTAGAATACAGTTGGATTTGACTCACGGAACGGTTAGGAATGAAGGTAGAGCCAAATGAATCTCTGTTTGTAATGGAAGTATTTTTAATGGTCTTGCAAAATAACACAAGAAGTTTCTAGTGATATATGGCAGCATCCAGTATCGTAGTTTGGTGGCAATAAAATGACATTTTAAAGAACAACACTTCATCGTAAACATCGTCTTATATATCTGAATTTGACATTGTGTAGATATATAATATTTTCAATGTATTATATATATATATATATATATATATTATATATATATATATTATATATATATATATATATATATATATATTATATATATATATATATATATATATATATATATATATATATATATACTATTCCTCATGCAACAGTAGGTTCATTCAACTCAGCTTGATCGAAGAACAGTGTGCGTGATGCTCTGGCTGACCGGCTTAAAACGGGCTTGGCTATTGGAGGTGCACGGTCTTCCTAATCCCCGTTGGCTTGATTTCCCTACCTGAGCTCGATCGGCGTCGCCTGAAGATCTTTAATTCTATCCGGTCGCCGGATCCTTGGCTTCGACGCGGGTCGGCCTTTATTGCCAGTCGTTACGGCACAAGAAGAAGAGGAAGCTAAAGAAGATCTGACTCGCTTGTTTATGGGCCTGTACATGTTGTGACGCGGCATTTGTATTGACATAATGGCAATTACGATCGATAATTTAATAGCCGCATGCAGCAGGCCGATTATGTTTATGATACGCGAGTGCCGTCTGTGGATCTGCAGTTGCCGACTGGCATCAACTTTGCGCAGTTGTCGAGTCATTTGCTCGTCGAATCAAATGCCCCATTCACGCTATGACAGGCCATAAACTCCTACTTTGCTGTCATTGTCACTCAATTATATATATATATATATATATATATTTGTAAACATTAGTTTCATCATTATTGCGAGTACTCATCATGGATTATAATTGTTTGGAAGGTTCCAGGACTGCCCGTTCGGCATGAAGAGTAGTTATTCGTTCCTAACCATTATTTTGTGCATTTTAAAATTGTCAAGTAAAACGCACTTATGTCACCTTTTGCCACGCCTTCGAACATCTCTTAAGGGGAACGTTTAAATACGTTTTTTTGCTCAAGTATGTTTTATATCAGCTTCTGTTTAATCCCAGTAAGACAAAAAATCATAGGTACAATGTGGGAAGGAAAGATTTTAGATTGGCCTGTTGTTTTAGTGAATTTCAGGCCTGGTTCTTCCAGAATTGCTATCTGCTGTGGCGAGTTTTCTTCGAAAACAAACATCGGGAGAACTCTCTTGAGTGACCTTAAAATTGTGCCATGCTTTTAATTGGTCACGGCGGTAGCACGGCGCTTGATTTTCTTTCAATCGATAAAACGGCCTGCAGCTCTCTGACATTGGATTTGTTCTGCTAGCTGCTTCATTTTTGGTCGAAGCTCTCCTCCGAAGCACCATCATGAAAGTTTGATCTGAAGTTGACTCGCCTCGGTTTGTCACCTATGATGACACCTCCGGTGCACCGCCAAGCATTTTTCGACCGCCCAGAGAGAGATTTGCTTGACACACCTACTGACGGGTGTGTTGTGAAGCCTCATTAATTATGGGCTGACCTTAACAACATTTACTAATTAATCTTGCCAAATCCCCACTTCTTCTACTCCTCTGAAAGTCGTTCGTCTACTGTCGAGCGCGGTTATTTCAATATCGTTTATTTTTTGGTCTGAGCGACGCCTGGACGGACGTGCAGGAAGAATATCGTCGTTGGTTAAAGCAAATCTTTGATAAATATGGGTTTTATTTTCGCCACACTTCCCAAAGATCATCATCAGCCACTTTGCTATACATGTACACGTCTCCAACGCAATACCAAGTTCACACTTGTTATTCGTACGATCGGAACATTGAGTTCTGGAGGCTCCTAAGACGGCGCCTAAGGTGTTACTCTCCCCACATTTAGCGGGAACGAACGCCAATATAATGGTATGTTTATTTGTTCCGGTAGTTTGAAAATTTTCTGGGGAATGAATACCTTTATCGCAATTTTTTATATCCTGATTTCAGCCCAATTCTATAATATTTAAAGCGGAATAGTGTTTTATAATCGTAATTTTTAAGATTTAATCAAATGAATCGGACCAATATCAATGATAGTTTTTAATAAAGTCTTAAATAAGTAACATCATAACTGGCACAGGCAGTATGGTGTTATTTAATTAAGCGGCGCACAGCAACTGTATCATTCTGTATATCATTTATAATCACGATACAGTAATAGTCTATAAGCGTTGTGTTATGTGCTACTATCGAGTTTAGCTACTGTGTTTGCGTACATATGTAACAGTATTTTCTGTTGCTTTGCAAATAAAAAGTGGTGATTTATTGCTTCCATGAAACAATGTATAGCGAACAACTTATGCTCTAAAGGCACATAACGATTATTTCTAATCAACACGGTCATCTCCTTGGCAATTACTTCTATGGTAATTATTTGTGACCATGATATTGATATTGATATGCTTACTACTATACTACTACTACTACTACTAGAGCTTCAATTTTTATTGTATTTTTTGTTGGTATTGAGTTTTTGCCGCTGCTGGGTTCTTTTCGCTAGCAATTTTATTGAGATTCAATGCAGGACCGACTTTTGGCCTACTTAGAGAAACTTAGCCTGCTTAGGCCAAAACACTAAACTATGTTGTTTATTCATACGTGATAAAGTAATTGTCTTAATAAGTAATACGCCTAATCGTTTACTTTAGTGTTATTATTGACCCCTTTGTCGATGTTGGTCGTGCTGCTTCTGACGCTTTTTTCTCGTCGTCGTTGTTGCTGTCGTTGTGGATGTTGCTGTTTGCGTTGTTAACGTGTCTGGTTGTTGGCGTTGTTAATTGTGGTTTATGTCTTTAGCGGGCTTTCCCGCTGTCTTGACCATGCTTAAGCATCATCACGAAACGCTGAGTTTCGGCTTGATCCGCAAGCCATCAATCGACCGTTCGTTAGCTGCATTAAATCGTTCAGTTCGCCATGAGTTCACCCGCCCAAAATCACCTCTCAGCTATTACGACGGCGTTCCTTTATTTTGCTGGTGATGAATGATCTTTGCGCGGCTACGGCAACTACTGCCTACTCTTATAATAATAATAATAATAATAATAATAATAATAATAATTATTATTATTATTATTAGGCGGCAAATACGACGATACTCTATTCGTGCGGCAAGTGTTTCGTTGGCTAGTCAAGTTTTTCTCTGATAAGTCGTAATTCATTTTATCCATCGCTCTCACTTCGTTTCGACGCCTGCCTGTCACGACCTAACCGGAGATTTAGTGCACAGTTTCGGCGCGTTTATTTCGTTACTCCGTTACCAGACTAATAATATCAACCACACACGTATGACACTGTAGTCACTTAAAACAGCGCGCGTGAATGTCAGATTTGCCAAGAGAAGCGTGCCGTCCGCTAAAACACGACAGCCGTTCTTGCGTGTTGTAGCCGTAGTAGTGATCATAGGAAGTCTAGAGGAGGGCTAAAAGCAGGAAAATAATGTACAATACAGGGAGAGTAGCGGTAGTAGTTTAGCCCACCTTGTTCGAGCGCGAGTAAAAGATCTGCTTACGAAAAAGCGCTCCAACAACCGAAAATCTCGAAGCCACTCACGAAATCGCCTTAATATCTATCAATTAACGATGATGAGTGGCTAGAATACTTTAGAATACGAGGATCTGCGAAACATGTAAACAATGGGCCATGAAGTAACTTCACAGAGGACCTTCAGGGTATCATGACAAAAAAGGATGGATAGTCTGCCGGACCTGACCAGATTGGTTAGGAACATCTCAGAACTGCGATTTTGGCTGTAATTTAACAGATCTGCCTTAAACACGGCACGATTCTAAACCAGTGGAGGAAGGTTTTCTGCAGTCAATTTTTAAGGGAAGGGTGTCACTAAATTGCCAGAAAGCGTGCACTACGCTGGCTAGTGCGGTAAAGCACTAGCCAGCGTAGTGCACGCAGTTCTTACATCGTTTCTTGTCAAGGGTTCTCTCTAGAATGTTACAAAGATTTGCCAACAATTTTGTCAAATGCTTCAAGTACACAATGGAGTTGAGAGATCATCGACAAGTTGATTTTAAGACTGTAACTTGTATATTTAAGCTCAAAATTATTTCCGCAGTAACATATTGAGCCAGACCCGTATCTCCCAAACTTCTATTTGACAACCACAAGAATCTCGACAAGAAACAAGAATTTTTTTAAAAATAGCAATTGGTTTATCAAAAACTAATTCATTCTCGCTGCTGCTGTACAGAGAAAGTCATAACAGAAGTTTTATGACCCAACATTTGTAGACGAACCCGCTTTTCATAGCAGCAGATGGACAGAAGATTTGCAACGAAGCAAAGCAGCGGTCTGCAAAGTAACTTAGTACGGAAACCACCAGTACCTCTGTCTCAAGGGAAAATGTTTCCAACTAAACGAATGTGTATGCAAATACTGTGGTAATATCGACCGATGTTCGGAATGAACACCAGTTCGTTAACAGCTGCTGTAATTGGCCTGCTTGAACGGCACAACTCGTAATTATTGCGTAGATCTACCAATGATGGTGAAGAAACAACAAACACATATAGAATTATAGATGTGCAGGTTTATATATATATATAATAGCTCCACACCGAAGACCTTGTGGTCTCAGCTGGAAACGAGGGTGGGGTCATGTATATATATATATTGTTTATAATAAGTAGCATGTATATTGTTCAACTACATACATAATTCATATATATACGAGTACGCACACATATATATATATATATATATATATCTGCAGAGAGGAAAAAATCAAAGAGGTTTTCTGTGTAATTATCCTACGTGGTGGACGTTTCTAACGGACGCTAATGTCTTTCGATGGCCTACAGGGATTATTAGCCATAACGACGCCGAGCTATCGATAACGAAGTTTTCGTTACATCTCAATCACGTTCAATCACGGCGCAGTTCGTTAGTATGATTATTGTTATTATGATTATTATTGTTGTTGTTATTATTATTATTATTATTACAGCTGTCGCGTAGGTCTTTCAGTTGTTGCTTGCTGCCATTGTCGTTTTAGCTGCCATACAGCGGTAATAGCAGTTACTTTCTTCTCACAAGCTCTCAACAATGGTCAAGGCGGATGACGATTCTCATTTCTAATTATGTCATCAGCTTCTATGACTGCGATATAACGATTGCAAACGAAGGTGCCCGCTCGGTATACAGAGTGCGCTTCATGTTCCGCCATGTTTATTACTTTAGCATCATCATCATCGTCATCACCACTACCATGATGGTCGTCGTCGTATATTTGTTCTTCTAATAGTCTCGTTCTTTATTTATCTCCCTTCTCGTGCCTGTTTGTTTTCGACTTGTCATAACAGCCCCTCTGCCCGTCTTTATGATGCAGCACAACAGTCTGTCGGCTGTCAACTTGTTGTTGAATCGAATACGAACAACAGCAACAACAACAACAATAAGAGCTCGAACAGCAACAGCAGAAACAACAACAACAGCAACAAAAGCTTGAACATCAAAGTCAACAACAACAGCAACAACAAGAACGACCTCAACGGTCAACAACGAAGATCTACGTATAACTGCGTCATTTTGCCTGCGCTCGATGAGCCGATTCAGTCCACTAGCTGAATGACTGACATCGACTTTTGTAATGCAATCATTATTACAGGTCGCATTTGTCGGTGGGCCACGGCAGGGATTGTCTATCGATAATGTGCGCCCAATCAGATAGCAGTTGTAGTCTTGGTGACAGCCATAGTGGTATGATGGTAGTATTACTAGTCGTGGTAACCCACTTTGTTTAATGTCGTCTTTTTGCCGTTGTCTGCCTTATTTATCTTTTTTTTGACATTTTGAGCGCGCTTGAATGCTTTTACCTGTCCGTCCACTTGTTTATGTATTCGTCCGCATAGGTGGTCGCGCTCTCTCTCTCTCTCTCTCTATATATATATATATATATATATAAACTTTTCGGGCTGACTTTCAGACAAGATTTAACGTCCACGGGACTGCTTTTCGCACTGCTTCATGGACGGATCCCATAAATACAAATGTGCAACGGTGGGGCTCGAACCCGCGCACCTATGTGTCTTCTCCGGTTGCGAGGCGTAGGCGAATGCACCACGCCATCAGACTCAACATATATATATATATATATATATATGTGGACCAACATAACATGTCCGCAAATGTATTTAATTCCTCTATGGGTTTGAAACGTTGCTCTCTCAATTTTGGAGAACAGGGAAAAGTCGCGCGGAGCCAAGTCCGGCGAACAGAGAGGTTGCGGAGTTAAAGAACTTGATTTTTTCATCAATTAATCCGAATTCCGTAACGATGTATGCGCCGATGCGTTGTCGTGATGGAGGATGGTAATCCTAGAGTTGTTTGTCCAGAGTTAAGGGGCTTTTGCTACCGCTTGAAGGTTCGATTCGGAGATTTCCCGATGGGCTTTCATTTGCTGAAACTTTTGCATTTTTGGAACGAACCTCTCGGCCAGTTTTCTGGCGCATAAAAGATTCGTCAGGACTGCTGAAACTGATACATAAAATATCCCTAATTTCTCAGCTATGCCCCTGATAGGAATTCGGCAATCTTTCCGTACGATTTCACGAACTTCTTTAACGTTTTCTTCTGTTATTGACGTCGAAAGCCGTCCCGAATGGGAATCATCTTCCCTATATTTACGTCCATTGCCAAATAGACGGTACTAAGTATATACGGCGTTTCAGGACACTGCTTGATCACCGTAAGCAGTTCGTAACATTCCCACCACTTGAGAATATATAATTTATACGTTTATGTTAATAATTTAATTACGAACATAATGTGATTTTTTAACACAGAACTTAACGCAAATTCGTTGCTCCTGCATATTCGGCCTACTTCTTTGAACCAAACTCAAATCATAACAGCCGCCACCGATTGGCGTGAAATTTGGCCTGCGTATACCTGATGAATGGCACTTATAAGAAAAACCAACCGGAACAAACCTGGTTGCGGTTTAGCGGCAAAATTTGAAATACTAGAACTGGCCGACCCACTCTCGTATATGTATATATATATATATATATATACCAAGACACGTCGACAGAGATGTGAACGAAATTTAAAAAACATCTGTCACTGAAAGTCAATGTGATGAGCGACACATGTACAATCTTGTCGTCTAGTATTTCGTTTAGCCGACTTTTCCAACTGAGTCCTGACCGCTGCTCCAGTAGGCTAAGTTATGGAATATTTTACATTTTTAAAACGGAGATCTAAGCTTGGAAATGTCTAAACGATGCATTGATTTACACGGCTTCTCTAAGAATATTTCCTCTATTATATATATATATATATATATACATATATATATATATATATATATATATATATATATATATCATTCTGCATGCAAATATAGAAATATTCACTACGGTTTGCTTTGCTGCTTGCAAAGTATGTTTTTTTTGTTGTTGTAAGTTAGTATGTACGAGAACTGCTGCGTTTGAATTGCATCAATCTGTATGAAGCCTAGATGATGTCGATGGGGAAGATCCTTAAAGTTTTTTTCCCACATTGACAAGAGATGAAGGTATTCGTTGCTGCGAACCGCTAGTGGGAAGATTGCTCCTGTCGTTTTTGTCACTTGGTGGAGGAATGTTTGGCCGCTGACCAGCGGCAGACATCATGTTGTTTTGCGTAACGATCGCAATCGCGAGCTTTTTTCTCGGTGGGGGTGTGCAGAATGAGTGCAGATTTATCATTCGGCTTCGCCTCTCTGAAAGAGCGGACAGCGTCCGTGGTAATTGGAGGCATTTCTTTCTCTAGATGTGTAGAGGCTTATGTGTGTACGCGTAGCCATGTGATCACAATTTTCTTTACACATCACGACACCAAGGGTTTTTGTAGCAATCCGAGGCAAAGTTCACGTCGACCTCGTAATGTTTGGGAAGTGACCGCTGAGTAAAGCGCAAGAAACGACGGTAAAACTTCGAGTAACAACATTGTATTTCATATTTTCCCTATACGCTATTTCGTAGGGGTATCTGTAGTAATCGTAAGCATTTCGACTGATGATTGTCCGGTCAGACGCAATGCGCTGCTTACTATAGTGTTGATTAAGACTGTTGCCGTGGTAGTTGTGTGACAGAATCAGATGATGACAAAGCAGTATTCTTATTTATATGTAAAATGTTATTCATTTTAAATGCTAGCATCTACTGTCGCTATCGCCACGACGCCACATACGCAAAATACATATCTACTTATTTTTATTTTATACTGTGCAACTTATTAGCTAACAACATTGATCGATTAACAATTGGCCGATTATACGGCAAATGTTCTGCCGTATCATCCTCTCTTCTGTCACACGCTATACAATCAGGTAAAACCGCCTTTAGAATTCGATGTGGGGGTACTGTTGAAAGCAACCCTGTTCATCCATGTCTGCGTCAGCATCGTCCAGCGATCTTCCGTTGCCTGAGGCGAACACGTCTCCTCCTAATTGTAAAATCCCACGGTCTTAGTTCAGCTACGGTCAAACGGCGCAATTGCTCAACTTGTAGCCTAGATTTCGCCGTGAATCATTCAAGTGTCTTCTTCTAGCCGTACTAGTGATTCCATAGGCTGATCCTGGGGAACTTTTGATGCCTGTTATTAGTAGCGAACTGGACGGCGTGCGGATATCTTCTTCGTCCTGTAGCGTCACGCAATCAAGGCTCACGGTTTGTTCGCTAGTCTCCTTACGTTCAGTTTACCTTCTGTCCTGCTCTTCCTGAAGTACCTGAAGGTGAACCTTCAACTTTTCATCACACACATTCACACTTTTAGTCCACGAAACCCGTTCGTGCTTTCTTGGATTCCGGTGTATATGCAGTGGCGTGTACCAGGTCATTTTTCCTAAAAGCCTGCTTGAGCCACTTCGTCCGCATCAGAGTCATCGATTTCTTCGTGTTCTCCATTTCAGCCAATTGTAGATCGCTTTTTTTTGTTGCTGTCAGGATAACGACGTGACGGCACGGACAGGAATGAGATGAAGACAATTGTCTCGCTGTCTGTAGAACGAAAACAGCTAACGGTACGAGTCAAGAGTAAGTGACGAGTGTGTATGCTCACGCATGTTCACGCAAATCCCAAGTAAGCAAGAAGCACGTCCGTGACGACAATGTAACGGTGCAGCAACCGATGAACGACAGAACTTTTAGTAACTACGGAACAGCTAAATGATTGCTGCATGCATATATATATATATATATATATATACATATACTTTGTCTACACAGATGTGTATTTACATAAACATAATTCCATTACTTTGGGCATACAATCAAAGTATGTCGTTCACTTTGCCAATTGTGTTCATTCTGTTTGTCCAGATGAGCCTAAAGCAATTTAAATAGAGCCGAGGTTATGCATATATATATATATATATATATATATATATATATATATATAAAGGTGTACGTTGAATGTTGATGCTACAACAGGATTAATCGAAGACACCCTGATTCCTGTAAGACACATTTACGTTTACGATCGGCACGCTAGCTATCGAAGTCATATCTAGACCGGCAAGTGGCCAGAAAGGTAAGGTGCCTGCAGTCAAGGACACAGGACAGCCAGGAGGCACTGTCGCTGCTGTCATATTCTGTCTCATTTGCATCTGCTTGTTCAGTTACAGTGCATAGGAATAGAAATAATGAAGATGCGATGCGATTTACTGTCAACTGCATTTGAGTGATCACAATAATTGTCATGATATCACGGCGATGCCGGCCACCGACTAATTATTGTTCCGCTAATAGACAGTAGTAATGGTGGTGGCGGCGGCGGCAGACAGTGAGAGAAATAATAATCATGCCACGTTATTCTGCTAGTGTGATACGGCGGCCGAACCACACCTTGCATCACAGCTGATTCAAGGAATAAATAATTTGTTACTTGTTAGGAGGTGGATTTTTCACATTATATGTTGGTACCCCAGTGAGGGGTACTGTCGAATGTTCCTCAAAAATGTGACTGGACTAACGCATTCAAGAAATCACAGGAGATCGACGCGAGATACCTGTTTCTGGCAGACAGATCAAGTCATTGGTTGCCTGCCTGTAGGCAGGACGACGAATTTACATGTACAAGTCGTGCGAAGTATCGTGGCGAACTTTTGCGGCATCTTCTACCCCAATTCTCTGTGGATGGAATCGCGAGGCTTGTTTTGGTCGTTTGCTCATCATATTACTTTACTTTTGGCGCGCGTCAAACGAGCCGTGCGATCAAATCAGGTTCCAGACCTACAAATCGCAAATTGGTGCAGCAGCGTCGCAGATGACAGCTGATTTACCGAGATCTGGCTAATCGTAGGTACAATTTGTATACAACTGTATACATTGATAGGCGGCGTGGACATCATGTTTACCGGACATACCAGATTTCTTGTCAGATCGTCGTGTCTATATATATATATATATATATGCGGGCCTTTTTGTTTTTAATTTTTTGCTTATATATATATATATATATATATATATATATACATGATTCTGTGTTGTCCTGGTAGCCAGAAGCAAGGAAATGCGCGCCGCAGTTTTAATGCGATCCATGTTGACTTCTTGACACGTTTGCCATCTCAAGCGAGCGAGATGAAGAGAAATCGCTGACAGATTGGAGCATATCGGCAGAACTACGATTTGGTTTGCTTTGCGTTGCTGAATATGTACCCCCCGCACTCCCCCCCCCCCCCCCCCGCGACGTGCACACACACACACAGACTCATATGGTCGTCTCCTTTTGCTGTTCAGTGGGCAGCAAACAGACGCACACACGAGAACATACAAATGAGAGAGCAAAAAAATCACCCCCGACTTGTCATGTGTCCGGTGACGTGTAACCGAAGAGTCCATCATGAGAACAGTCTACCGCTGTTTCGCCCGCTGTTCGTTCCGTTCGTTCATGTCGTTGTCGTTGTTGTCGCTGCTGTCATTGTTGTTGTTGTTGGTATTGTTGTCGTTGTTGGTATTGTTGTCGTTGCTGCTGCTGCTGTTGTTGCTGCTCTTGTTGTTGTTGTTGCTGTTGCTGTTGTTGTTGTTGTCCATATTTGCAGCGTCAACTTCAACGTTTCTCGCCTGAGCGTGGGGTCGAACATCGCGAGAAATTCGGCTGACGGAGATGTGTGTATATGTGCATTAAAAAATAATATATATATATATATATATATATCAGAGGTGGGAGAGAGACAAATATCATAAGCAAACATTGTCAACAATTTCTCGAATGGTCATTGTTGCCAAAAAATGGTGATGACGATTATGATGGTGATAGCTCGAGATGGTGCTCCGGGCTGTCAGTAGGGTTCCGTCTGTGACGTTTTCGCAGCGATGTGATTCGCATGGCCATGGTCAAAAATGCGTGGCCCGGCCGCCTTTCGTATTCTGCGCTGAGCTTGGCTACACTTGACGCTCTCTCTCGCCGTTTTTGACTTCTGGATCGTTGGTTTTAGATTCGTCATTTGACTCTGTATGCAGTGTCGCTGTTGTTGTTGTGTTGGTGTTGGTGTTGTTGTTATGATGATTGTAGTTCAGTGCCAGTGCGACCTCCATGCGTGACTTTCTTGCTTGCGGCTTCTCACGTAATCGCAGCCGAATACGGGTAGGGAGAGAGAGAGAGAGAAGTGTGAGAGAGAGATAAGGTGGTGTCAGTCGGAACTCACTGTCATCGGGCGGCGTCCACCTGGAGGTCCATCAAGTGGAACAATCTGACCGTGGCCGTTATTGTTGTCGGTGTCGTTACTGCTGCTGCTGCTGCTGCTGCTGCTGTCGTTGTTGTTGATTATTCATTATTGTCGTAATTGATCTGGACGTCAACGGTCTTCCTTACTACGGGCAGCAGAACTGCATATGTTGTATGGGAGGGTCTTCTGTCTTCTGCAGTCTCTCCCAGCCAGACCCTGCAGTCCCTGCAGTTTTTCTCTCTTCGTTTGGGTGGTTCATTCGATTGGATAATCGGCCTCACTACTTTCCTGGGCGCGCGTGTAGCGTTGTACCGTCGATTCAACGATTGAACCGTCGCTAAAGACCAGTAACTTACTACAGTGTGTACGAACACACGTGCGTTAGATTTTCGCAAAGAACTTGTACAAGCCAGTATATCGCATTAGCGTTCGCAGAACGTCCAGTCCGATTTCGAACTTAGGAAACTTGTCAAACTTAGTCTTCGCCGCCAGCAATGCTGCGAGCTATGCGCAGTCCAAGTGAAGACGACGTATTGACAGAAAAAGCAGAGAAAAGGTCAAGCAACGATGAGAGAGGCATTCCAAAAAGGAAATCGGACATTTTCAGCATGAATGAAAACACTTGCTCAATATGCGACGCCACGTCGCAGACTCTTTGTCCTCACTGTCTTGCCATTGAACTCTGTCTGTTATCTTCTTTTATCATTCCGTTTCCTTTGTCTTTTGACTGTTTTACGCGAGACCTTATCTATCATTAGTATTGGACACGATCTGTGCAAACTAGAACGATGCGAGCATGTCGACGTTGTCGTGTTACAGTGTTATCTGAACGAACCTTGACGAGTGTGTGTCGATAGAAGTCTGTGATACCATCGTGTCAACACAGAAAAAGAGTCACCTACATTGACGAAGACATTTAAATATATATATATATATATATATATATATAGTTTTTGGCAAATTATCTCCAACACGGCTCGAAGGTCGTTCCAATGCAGCCGTTTGGGTCCGATTGGCGACGCGTTGAGTGTCGTTGTCCTTGTTGTTGTTGTTGTTGTTGTTATTGTTAATGTTGTTGTTGTTGTTGTTGTTGTTGTTGTTGTTGTTATTGTTGTTACTGTTGTTAATGTTGTTGTCGGCACGCTTGTTCTGTAAGCCGCTCTGTAGCAAGCTATGATGACCGGTCGATCAGGCGACCGACGGTCTCCTTCAGTTAGCGATTGTGATTCAATGGCGATGACAAGAAGGACGGCAGTAGCAGCAGGCCTGCTAACCACAGACCGCAATCACGACGCACACTATCAGCAGGTTGAAGTGCCGGCCAATGCGACGCAGTGCAGCAGAGCCCGGTCGTAGCTATCGTGGTCGTCGTTGTCGTCGTCGTTGTCAGCCGGATTCGTCGGATTTGTCGTTGACTGGATGTCGCGTCGCGCGTTCGACGTCCGTCAACGCGTACCTACTTTCGCCTTACGTAAAGTCCAGACGACGCAAGGTCATCTAGACAGTGTACTACCACACACACCCGTCCATTCACCATCCTCCATCCTGCTATATCTACCCCCTCCCGTCCCCCGACTTCCCCCCATTCAGCAGAAGCAGGTGTTTAGTTATTTATTTCGTTAGTTATCGGTCCTTTTGCTGCGTCTTATATTTCAAATTATCTAAATAAACGCGCACATGCCCGCACGCGCCAACAAATTGCACATGTTTGCCTTCCACGAGTGGTCATTAGTATCTAGCGTTCTACGTTGCAAGCAATTGCAAACGTTTTTCTTTTTGGTGACGAATTTTGTTGTCGACAAGCAAGAACAAATTGCGCCATACATACATACATATATATATTCATTCTCGACGCACGCGGCCACACAATATCGCTGTGATTACAATTGTCAGTATGCTAATAGAAGCTATGTATAATTCGATTGTGCTCGAAACGCTGGATGTGGTAAAATATATATATATATATATATATCATTCCTCGAAGCACGCGGCCACACAATATCGTTGTCATCACAATTGTCAGTATGGTAATAGAAGCTATGTATAATTCGATTGTGCTCGAAACGCTGGATGTGGTTATATATATATATATATATATATATACATACATATATATGATCTGTAATTAATTTATGTTTTAATCTGATCAGATTCTCGCGACAACTTTGAACGTCGAAGCAGAGCGGAACTACACGCTTATTCAACGCCAGGACGCCGTTTGCTGAAATGCTATGCTTTTCGTTTATGAAACAAGTTTTGTCAACGGTCAGTTCTGCAGATCGGCCGCAGAACCGTTCGTCCGACGACAGCGACAGTTCGACGGTGTGACAAGTCCTCAGCTGGTGATTATGATTGAGCAGCAATTAATTTGTCATTGAGCTTCACGACCTCATCGATCGATATTCGATCTAGGCGAACGAGCAAGGAAGGCAGAGAGAGAGAAGAGAGAGAAAGAGAGATTGTGCTGGCCGATGGCCGCTCCTGCTATAGAATAGATCTAGATTGGAAAACTCTCGACATTGCAACGTTCTCAGTTGACGCGCGCTGCTTCGCGCGAGTTTTGAGCCTTAAGCTATCATGGCAGTCGCGCCGACGAGTAGGTGCAATGGGTATGGGCAATTTAATTTTGCCTTATTGATGAGTGATGATCGGCAAACAACATCGAACAACATAGAAGAAACAGCATAGAAAACGTCACTAGGTGACTGATTATAGATTTGTATGCTTATGCATACTATATCCACGTACATCGCATATGAAAAACATATATGCCATCAACGTAGATATGTATGTGGAGTGCAGGGTGTTTCTGCGACAACTTTCGGCGTTACTGCTGTCGTCCTTGTTCGGTGTTGTTATTATTATTATTATTATTATTATTTATTATTATTAAAATGTTACAGATGTGAGGTCTGAACGTATTATTGCAAAGTTTTTTAAATAATAGTTATATTATTATTATTATTATTATTTGACTATCAATAGCAACAAAGAAGCAGCCGTGTGCTGCTGCCCAGCCGAAGGGATCATTGAGCGGCCATAATTAGCTGTGTCGACTGCATCGTCACAGTCGAAACCAATAGCTCAGTGTTACCTTGCTATTGTTGATGCCTGTGAAGAAAAAAACACACGCACCGGCGAGAGGGTCAACCGAGTTAAGTCTTTTGTTCCGTTCCGGCTTGAAGAAATGAATGGCTGTGCTTTTTGCACACTGTGTTTGGCTCGTTTGCATACAAGTTGGCCAATCGGCGAGTCGGTATGCCGAGACCCGCATACAGGCGCAAATACAAAGAGACGCTATAGTCTATTCCGCAAAAGAAATGTTAGGCGCGACATCTATTTGTGCAAACGGCAGCTCGATGTTTAGATGACCCGATGACTTTCCATGCGGCTGGCGATATGCAGAGAGAACGGCAGAGGGAATTGAGCAAATTGGACTGTGACTGTAACGTAATGGTTTGTGTGGTACTGATTTATATTGAATGCACTATATATATATATATATATATATATATATATATATATATATATATATATATATATATATTACTGAGGCGTTGGCCGGCTCGTCCCCGTTATATTTATCGGTTTCTTTGTGTTGTCACCTTTACATTTCCCCATTATCCCTAAGTGTCATTAATCTATATCTAACATTACGAATCACCTTTGCGTTGCTCACCTCATCGCCTTATTTCCACTTCCACCGTTTTTTTTTCTCGTCGAAGCCCCGTCTCCGTTTTTGCCTTCGTTGCAACGTGCTAGGTATTATTATTACTTGATTCGATTCGTTGCTTTTGGTCCGACGATCACAGTGTTCATCTCACGTTATCGGACGCTCCAGTCACGGTTCTACAAATCGTTTCAGGGAGTGTTTATAGATGACGCAATTTGAACACACAAAGCCTGTAGAAGAAAACCTTACATATCGTATTTGCTACTGAGTTGTGTCTTGTTGCTGTTATTATTGCTATTGTCGTCGTTCCTCGGTTGACGTCGTTTCCGTTGACTAGCTTCGATGGCTGCCGCTGTTGTTATAGCTTTTGTTTGTGCAATTATTCTTGTTGATATTTGGTTGTTGTTGTTGATGTTGATGTTGTTGTTGTTGTCGTTGTTGTTGGCATCATCATCATCCTAGCAAATAGTGACAACGTTGTGACTATTGTTGCTTGCAAATTGTTTTGTTGCCGTCGCTGTTGTGTTCGGTCACGCTGGGGGATACACTTGTTTACTACTACTACTGCTGCTGCTGCTGCTGCTGCTGCCGCCGCCTTTTGTAGACAGGTATGAACATGAGTGAGGTTGTTGTCACCCTGTGTTGTAGGGAGGGTGCGTGCGTGCATGGCGTACATGCTCGACTCTGTCGTTAGCACCTCTCCTCCTTTTATGATTAGTCTGATTATCATTATGATTGGCATTATTATTATGATGATTATTCTTCTTATTGCTGTTGCTGCTGCTGCCGCTGCTGCTGCTCCTACGTATCGATTACTGAGCAGTAGTTGCGACGGAAGAGGATCTCGTTTTGTCACTCTTATCTGTCGATATCATCATCGCACCGCGCTATTATTGGCCATTCTTCGCACCGCGGCGTTGAGTGTTCGACGGGCGTTTTGTTCTCTCCGTTCGATCGATCTGTTTGTTGCACTGGCCTGCTGCTGCTGCTGCTGTCGGACTGCTAGCGGTGCCGTCCGGTCGTGGCTGCGCTGTTAATCATAATGCTGTGTCAGCAGCCACTCTCTCAATCATAATCATCATTATCCTCATTATGATGATGATGATGCTGCTGCTGATGATGCTGTGTGTTGTTGATGATGGTGATGATAATGATGCTGATGAACATGCTGCTCCCGCTGACAACTATTATCTATCAGTGGCGAGAAAAAATGACGCCGGACGAGATGTCCGCCCGCCGATAACGTCGTCATCGTGAAGACGTGAAGCGATAATTTCACTGGTGCGCTGATGACGACTAAGGTCCTGTGTGTCGGTTGTTGAAAGCTGCTGCTGAAGCTGTTGTTGAAGCTGCGTATTTGCCGTAGTAGACATAGTAGTTGTATAACGTGGTGACGTCGAGGTATTATCACAACAACAACAACAACAGAAGCAGCAACCAAACAACAACAGCAGCAACAACAACTGTGAAAAATACGGTGAGAACGATGATGATGCCGACAACAGCGACAAGCATCACAAATTCATAGCTCAACTGGACACATAGGTGGTGGCCTGACCAATATTCTCATCTCCAGTCTCGACTGTTACCGCTTTACTTGCTGTAGAGCTCCTCCTGCTCCTGTTCTCAGTACAGCTGGAAATTGTAGCAGGCGTCGCCGCTGCTGTTGCTGCTGCTGCCATTGCTGTAGCCAAGAGATATAGCTAGCGCGAAAACACCCAAATTCGAATGCAGCAGCGACGGCTTTTCGGCGTCGCTTTTTTAGTCGTCAGTTTATATGTACTATTTGTGTGTGTGTCTGTATGTGTCTGACTGTATCTCTCTGTCAACGTATTTTTTGCGGTGGCTCCCGGACAGCCGCACGGCGAGCGCATTGTGGTTGTGCGCTCGTGCTACCCGCGTACACGCCCACAGGCAGACGTGTTTGCTAATCAGAGGAAAACACACCTTGGGATATGATAGGCGATAAATAGATAGATGAACAAGCCGCTTCGGTCGTTGTGCGGTGACGTGCGTGCATGCGTGCCTATAGCACTACCGAGTATACGGTCCTCGAGGACCAGCCTATGTCAATAAATGTATATACATTTATTCGAATCACTGGGATACACAAGAAATAGGTTCTTGTGTGCATCTATCCCTCATTATGCCTCTGGTCAGCATCGAACGCACCCGCTCATGACATCCGAGTCGCAGGGCATCTTTTCCATAACGTCTCACCGACTTATATATATATATATATAGATATATTGTGATGATTTATTAATCATTTACAATACGTTTGCACAC
This sequence comes from Dermanyssus gallinae, assembly GCA_003439945.1. Taxonomy (NCBI): domain Eukaryota; kingdom Metazoa; phylum Arthropoda; class Arachnida; order Mesostigmata; family Dermanyssidae; genus Dermanyssus; species Dermanyssus gallinae. Next base: position 10,208 of record QVRM01000604.1, on the reverse strand, counting down.
TCGGCAGTGCTCGCCTTCTCATATATATATATATATTTTTTTTTTTTTTTATGGGACCGTCTTCTCCGGACGGCAAATTTATTTAAGTTCAATAACTCTTCACTCAGCTTGAAATTTCCATTATTACTTAAATTCAAACAATTATAACTATTCAGGTAATTTGCAGAAAAGGCTTTCGCCCGTGTCTGCCCGCTCTTGTGAGTGTGTCAACATCCTTCAAATTGCATAACGGTGTTTTGTAAATTTTATTTATTTGTGTTTTAAATGTGTTGAAAGACTCATCCAAATACACATGATTTTAATACATCCGGCGAAATTAAACAAATCTGTTGTTTAAGTTTGGTTTTGCATTCATTTGTAGATAATTCTAATACACATCTAAACAGATGAGGCAATCTGGCATTTATGTTTACCAGGCGATAACTGAGCATTGAATAATTTGACACAAGTTTGTATGGGTGTGTTACAACATTGTTTACAGCACTTCTGGTATATATATATATATATATATATATATATATATATATATATATATATATATATATATATATATATATATATATATATATATATATATATATATATATATATAAGACCGTTTATTTACATATATTACAATATATATGTCGTGCTCATATAACAGAGGATTAGCTAAGCCAATGTGCCTGGCGGGCTATGTATATACATAGAAAAACAAATATAAGTTGTACATATATGTCGATGGGGACGGTGTACTGGAGATGCCCTGCGACTCGGATATAATGATATATATAATTTGCTTTTAATGCATATTTGCGCTCAATAACATTTGTATATACATATGCGACCATAGCTTTGTGCTTTCATTAATGCGCCCTCTCCTACGCTACAGAGAGGTGGTGTCCCCATAAAGGGTTTCATATGTATACAAACTAAATCATACACAAAACTAACGGCTGGTTTTTATCGCGTAACTGCGGATGTTTTGCGTTCGGCTCGGTGTGTTACAACAATCTTTTAATTTCACTGTCGTTCTTGAACAGCACCTTCCATTCCATGACAAACAAATATTATTTTTGCGGAAGCTACTCAGGTCCGGCCAGGCTGAGTTTGAACACATACCTGCCTAATTTATGTAATTTTCGGAAATATAGACGACTTTGTTGCGAATTTATTATGACACGACCAATAAATACTGGCTTCCCGGTACCATAGTGTATGTATTTAAAAACATACATACATACATACACCGATGGCTAATAATTTTACGACACATTTACGACATAATCACAGCGTCGTACTCAGACTTGACCTGAACGCGCACGCCTCCAGCAGTCTTGGTAACACTCCTGAACACAACCAGTAATTGTGCATTGCACCCATACATGGATTAAACTACCACAGAGGAATAGATAGGCGATTTGGCGGTGCGGCCCCTCCCGTCTCACCTTGAAGTGCCAAAGCCATGAAGCTTGTTGACGGCAGAGGCGTAATATTAATGGCAATAGAGGACTGACCGATACGGCTGCAACGGCAGCACTGATAGAGTAGCATGCATAATAATTAAAATTAAAATATTTGTGTTGATGTTGTTCCAGTTAGGCCTGAAGAGTGGCGATGTATTGGCATTGCTGCTACGGGGTGATTACACTGAATTCTACATGTTAAAAAGCATTCGTTTTCTTCTTCTAACTTTTGCTTCTAGTACTTCATTGTGTCACTTCGGCGCACGCTGTTAGCCTTTTGTTGGAAGAATAAATATAAATATATATATATATAATATATTATGTATATGCATACGTATATCTTGCATCTCTCACTCTCGCTTGCACATGTCTGTCTGATGTGTGCTATGTGTTTTCTGTTGTTGGTGCTGCCGTGCAGCAGGCGTTGCTCGCATTCACGTGGGGGGCTGTTATGATCGACGGTTTTAATCACTTATGCGCGTTTAATGACAACAGTAGCAACAACAACAACAATACACGTCGCAGGAACGAAGCCTACCTGGTATCGTTGGCGGATCCGGGTAGCCGCGGATTTCCTTGCTGCGCTCCCTTCGCATCGCACTTAACGGCGGTGGCGGCGACGATTTCTCGCGTACCTAGCCGACGGTGCATGACAAGTACCCAGCTGCGTCTAATAATCACATGTCTCGCTGATAAAGAAAAACGCACGCTAGCTAAATCGGGAACTTTGCTTTGTTGTAAGAAAATTATTACAACGAACGACATATATATATATATATATATATATATATATATATATATATACTTTACTTATAACGGTTACCGCGTAAGGTATACGTGAACACACGTCTCTCTCTTTCTCTCTCGCTCGCGTTATATATATATATTTATATAACTCAACTATGGATAGGCAGTTGCAAGGTGAACGTTGTCAGAATATGAGAGAATGATCTCAGGTGCGTTCGAGAGTTTAGGATGACGCCACTGCTTTTAACTACTCCTAGATAGTTAGGACGATCTAGGGCGATATATGTACTTCTATGAGACGTAGCATCTTCGTAGCTCCTCTGCGTGAGCTTGCTAGCGAGCCACTGTTGCTCAAACGATGATAATTTCGGAAAACCTTCAAGAAACAGTCTGGAAAAGTGCCAGCTTTAATAGGCGTAGTTCAAACTGCCAGTCGCGGCTGTGGGACAGGCCACTTATCGGCAAAAACTTTGCAGACAAACGAGGCGATGTCCCTTGATAAGGATCTATGCATGTATCGTTACGACGCGACGATCATCTCCTAGACGATCCTGTGGCCTGTCAGATAATAATAATAATGATGATAATGACTACTATATAATAGTAACAGCGGCTGGTGATTACGAGGGCATGGTTAATTGCAGCCGAGGTTAAGCGCGCTCGTGTAACAAACGACCTCTAATTAGGCTTAATCGCAAGAATTCACGCCAGATGCTGTTATTAGATTTTAATTGTTTGATTCATGCTGACAACGCACGACAAGCCATAACGACAAGAGCGCTCGCTGTCCGGTGAAGGCACGCCATCCGACGACACATTGTTTGATCCCTTATACCTATCTTTGCCTCTCCTTTATATATATATATATATATATATATCTGCGTGTTTATGTGTGCACCACTATCCCCGACGGCTGGTAATAATAGTAATGGCTTTATTTGACTGATAACCACAAATCATAGGATCGCGTTCGCTCAGCGACGCCGCTGCATCTGTTCTATTCAGGTCGGCTGACACGCCGGAAGACCCCGTACACCCATCTTTTGACCGGGATATAACTAACTGTATTAAGCCGTAATGGAAGCACTTAGGTGTGATTTTACCTAGCAAAATGGCGTTCGCCACTTGGGCTAGACAATCGCCATCCACGTGTCGTATCGCGGCTGCAAACGATTTTGTTGTGGCTGTTACCGGAGGGTTTCGTTTTACAGTCGAAAATCGTATATATATATATATATATATATAGTCTTCCACTACGCAATAGGTATGGTTATGTGAGAGTGTGTAAGTGAAGAGATTGGGTCTGGCCGTCTCAGACGGTCATTACGTTTCCCTAGTTCATGTTGTCGTAGTAGTAGTAGTAGTAATAGTAGGAAACAAGCCGTGCCCGCCCGCTCGCTTGTTCGCTGCCCGAACGAACCAACGAATCTAGGCCACCACAATCGTACCACAAGCGTAATTGATTGATTGATTGCTTGCTTGCTTGCTTGAGTGGTGCGTTGTTGCAAGGGCACCCACATCAGCGGGGTGCGTCGCTGAACGGGGGTGGTATTTCGGTCGTTCGTCCATAGCCTATAATAGCTACACAACAGGCAGCAGGAGCACGGCAGTAGAAACAGCATGATTAGCAGCAGCAACAGCAGCTGCAGCAACGACGACGGGCTATGATCACGGCAGAAAGAGGAGAATTATCCGATAGAAACACACATCGCCCTTATTCTTCATCCATCGCTCGAATATGTTGTGCCCTTCGCTATTTCCTCCATCGCGGTTAGCGCGTCGCGCGGGTCCTCTGCGTGCAGCCTCGTCCAACCTCATACAAAGTCGTGTCCCGACGTCCCCCGAAATCAGCGCCCAAACACCCCAACGTGGTGTCCGCTGTCAGCCCATTTCTTGCGTATCTGACAACAACAATAACAATAACGACAGCAATAACTACAACAACGACAACAACAGCTATAGCAACAACAACAACAAAAAAACAACAGCAACAACAACCACAATAACAACAACAAGAAATACGATAGGAACAGCAACAAAAGCAGCAACAACGACCACGCTGGCTACATCTGTACTCTCTTTTTTGCCTCTCGTACAATCAGCCGCACTTCGTCGTCTGGAAATTCTGCAAAGCTTCGGCGGCACCTCCGTCGTCTAATAATCATCCTCATCATTACCATCATCACATTTATAATTTCATTCATCATGTCATTATTATTAGCCCCAACACCATCATTATCAACCTCAACCTCAACTCAAGCTATCGCCCTCCCCCTCGCCTATAATCGTGGTTGTTCAGCCATTCTGTTTCGTCGTTGTCGCGTTTGTCCGTGGACAATTTGTCTTTTTTTTTACAGAGGCCAGGAACAAAAATGCATAACGCACACCCTTTGGTCTGGGTAGTGTAGGACTCTCAAACCCACTAAAAACCTGGTGATCCCCTAATCTACATGACCGGAATACTTGTGGCATTACTTCAGTGTATGTAGGGAGCCGCTAGTCTGGCTCTCAATCTTCGGCCTGGCGGCGCTCCATGCGTTGCCGCCTCTCTTCCGTCAGCTTCATCTTCGCTCTCATAACCGTCTCCACAAAAGCAGAGCCTGCCTCCCAGCTTTTTTGTCAACAACAATTTGTCTGTCCAGTACTACTATTACTACTACTACTACTATTACTACGGAATTGTTAGCCAATCAGGCAGTTACCGGAGTCACCCGGGTTACCAGCCGGCTCGATCATCGCCAACCATCGATAGCTCGACCATTGCCGCCAGCAGTCGATTATTTAATTATCAATCATTCAATTCAGTTATCATTCATTCAGTCAATCAGAGCGCTGACGCCTCTGTCCCGCCGACTACGGCATCGCAGCAAAAGGCGCCATCTTCCTCCTCCGTTTGCAGGACAGGGCAGGACGACTGAGCACTTGCGCACCCAATCGTGGCTGCGGTGGTTGGTAGTGGTTAAGGTAGTAATGCTGGTGATTTTCGTCGTGGTTATCGAACCAACAAACAACCAACGACTCCATTTTCTTCTTCCTTTCTTCGTCTTTTTCTGCTGCTGCTGCTGCTTCTGCTTCTGTCTCTTCGCTGTTGCTGGTTGCCCAAAGTCGAACCTTGCCGTCCGGCAAAGGGCATCAAGCTAAGCCTGTCGGCCGCTAGCCTACCTCGGCCATTAGTGACAGGCGCACGCAGGCCAGCCATTCATGTTGGTCGGCCATGTTGTGCCCGTTATTGCTGTTGCTGCTGTCGTGCCTGTTGTTGTTGCTGTGTTGCTGCTGCTGCTGTCGTTGTTGTTTGTTGTTGCTGCTGCTGTCGTTGTTGTTGTTGCTGCTGCTGCTGCTGCTCGTTGCTGCTTGTTGTTGTTGTTGTTGTTGCTGCTTGTTGTTGTTGTTGTTGTTGTTGTTGTTGTTGTCGTTGTTGTTGTTGTTGTCGGGCTGTTGTTGCTGTGCGTGCTGTGGTTATCGCGGCAACCGACGAAATTGGTCACGTTACCACTGCTGCGGTGTGCTGCCACGATTTGATTACTCGGCTCGGACCACAATCAGGTCTGCCGCCGGGCTAGGGCGAGAATCGGTTGGGCGACGGACTTCGCTGATTGTCGGGCTAGCTAAGTGACGTTTCGATTCGATTTCCTCAAGTTTTTAATACCATCTGCTCGCTCATCGCCGTAGTAGCCAGTCACTGCCACTGGTAGTTTGTGCTTTCTACGTTTGTTGCTGGCTGGCGGTAAGCACTTTTGGAGCTCATTGGCGATATAGTCTAGTTACGGCCGGAAAAACGGAGCCGTTTTTGTCAACAGCTAGCGAGAGGCGAACTGGGAGAGAGAGAGAGAGAGAAAAATAGAGAAAGGGGACACGGAGATACAATTCAACAAGCAACTGCGCGTATCAGATAGCTGGAAGAACGAGACGGAAGCATATATATTTTTTGCTCAATGCGCGGGTCGATTGATTTAACGAAGTGTAGGCGAGTAGTCGTCGCGTAGAAGGATATTATGACCTTACCACCGCTACTGCGTTGCCTCATGGATGGATCAACATTGAGATCCACTGCCGATTGGAAGCTCGTCCTAACTTTTTATTCCGTAGTGTTTCTTTCGCAGCTTAGCGCAGATCTCCCCACACCAGCATCGCAATAGCGAGCAGTGCGAAGTTATATACATGCCCAACAATTAAAGACTTACGACATTTGCTTTTCTCCTTCGCCTCCTCTGCTGCGTACACTCTTGAAATGCGCTACGTCCAACCATACAGTTCGATACAGGCTTACGTGACTCGAGGGCTAGGATCGTTCTATCTAAATATATATATATATATATATATATATATATATATATATATATATATATATATATATATATATATATATATATATAAGAAGAACACTTATAAGCAGCAGACAGAGAAAGAGAGACAAGACTATATTGCCCGTGTTCCGGTAAGAACTTGTCTTTCGACTTATGGTTAACAATGAATGCATCAACGTTCTAGTTGTGTGTCGAAACATGTTCTAGCATGTGATACTTTTGCTCAATATTAAGATAAGATCAGTCTAACATACATTCAAGGTCCTGTCGTATCAGTCAGTGGAATGCGTTTTGTTCTACGAACTACTGTCAGAACTGCTGACAGCTGAACTAGGCTAAATGTGTTTGCTCCTTTGTTCCAGAATAGATCAAACCGATCGCAATATATGCAAAGTGCACCGCAGTATGCGGTATGACTTCCGCTATGCCGAAAAGTGGATAGTCGCTAGTACCAGTCGCCCCAAGGTTGCTGTTTTTGGCTCTTGCTATTTTCTGACCGCTCGTCTAATATGGCCGGCAACTAGTCTGAGCATACATACGTCTTAACAAACGGATCGACGATATACAGACGTACGATACGGTACTGCACCGAGCTGCAGCATAGTGTGTATTGACGGCAGACAATTTGTTTTTGTTTTTCATCCGGCAGCCCTAGCGCTCTCATTACCACCCTCATCGTGTGAATCTTGCTGTTTATTAGACAGAAATGTTTATTCGATTTTTAGAGTTTTAATTGTGCTAAAAGATTCTTTCAAATACAAAGTTTTTTTTTGGTATATCCGGCGAAATAAAACAAATCTGTTGTTTAAGTTTGGTTTTGCACTCCTCACGCAGATATTTCTAATGCACATCTAAATAGATGAGGAAATCTGGAATTTATGTTACCTAATAATAGGCAATAATTAAGCATTGAATCATTTGTCACAAGTCTTGCATATGGGTGTGTTACAACAATGTTTACAGCCTTTCTGATGCGATAAGCTTTTTTATAAGAAGCCCAAAAAGGGCACGGATTCTGCTATAGTTTGTAGTATATTTTCATAAATCCCTATGTTCTCAGTTGTTGCGCTATAGGCAAATCCAAGTATATTTCGTATGCATTTTTTTGAAGAGTTACAAGATACACCATTTCTGGTGCGAAAAAAATAAATGCATGAGTACTGTTCTAAGTTTACTTATCATATGTTAATTCTGAATTTTCACTTTGGTGTTATTCTAGAACATGGATCAATACATCTGTTCAATGGCAGGTTTTAAACTTTCTTATTAGCATTACAACCCAAGGAAGCACATGAGTGGCTGGCAATGTTAAGTGGTGGTGCAGCAGCGTACCCCATCTTGGTTTTCATAATTTTCGTTATTTTATATTAAGCCATAGATTATTGATTCGTAACCAGAAATTGATCCTAGCCGTAGCACTTGTTACCTTCTCCATTAACTAATTTGTATATATCCCATAGGTATCACTCCCGACCAGGATACATGTATCAATTTTATATTGGGATCTATACATTTTATATCGGAATCATTCATGTTAGAAAAACTATGGAATATATTCTCGATAGCTGAACCTAATTCTATTCTTGTAATACATTTAGAACTTAACGCATATCCTTGAGTCGCTATTATATTCAAATACTTGCCCGCATCTACATTGTCTGCCAGAATGTTTATCTTCATGTCGTCTAGTATGAGTCTATTAGTACTCCTACTACCAGCCTTACAAATTTGATAGATATAATTTTCTAAGAATTGATTAGTATCAGACGCAAAACTATTCGGAGATCTCTATACGGAATTAACCACCAATATGCCAGAGGGAGCGGTAATTCTGACTTGAATCCACACCCAGTTAGTTGACTCACTGGTTGCGAAATCAACAATAATATACTCGTTGTTATGAACGTTAAGCTCCGGATTGCGTTGATGAACTCTAGACATTTTTTGAATTGCGTTGATAAACTCTAAACATTTTTTATTTGATTTCACTGGGGATGGATTATCTCGGATAGAACCCTCACTGATCAATTCAGTTAGAAGTGGCTCGAATGAAACTTAGCAATTATGCAGGCATTCGAATTTCTGTTGACGAACCTGTAGGCAACAACTAGATTAACGTCATATTTGGCTAGTTGTAAAAGTTTAGTAATTACACGTTGAGTTTCGCTGATATTTTCTGTTACTTTTCCTGGGATTCCGTAGATTTTGATGTTCCTTGATTTGGAATATTACTTCAAAATATACATATATATATATAGGTGCTGAATAGTATATTGTATGTAAATGCTGTATTGCATTCCGTGGGACTATGATGCTTCGCCGCGCCTGAACAGGAGGCTTCGATGAGAAGAAGAAAATGCATCGCGTATTCCCGGTGGCAAAAGGATACCGTGCGTTATCAATCAGTTTGCGTTCGCTTTTTGTAGGTCCTGCTCAACCACGTCGCAGATCGAACCATTTAAGATGCGGCATTTGGCGTTTTTGTTGTTATAGCGGTTGTTGTCGTTGTAGGGTTGATCTTCTACTACTTTAGATGTATTTCCGGTAGTGTTCCGTAGCGATTACGTTGCCGTTCTTCTTATTATTGTTGTTGTTATTTTTGTTCAACGGACTAGATGTAGAATATATTGCCAATTATGTCGTCTACTGATCTCTTGATGCATGCGCATGAAGTCATTTTGTGGTACATTATTGTTACTAGTAATAATGGACGTACGTGTTACTATACTAGTAGTATATCTGAAGTGGTTTAAGCAAATCATTGACCGATATAATTATCAAAGGTCGATGAACTTACAGACATGACTTATATTCTTTAAAGCTCTCTTTTTTCTTTAGGTATGGATGGGTTTATGATCGAAATGTATACCTAAATACACGTGTCATCTTTTGATACCGTAGGGCGCTTAGAACTGCAGCATAAGCGGACATGTTGTGATATATAAGGTTGATGGTGTGATATATATATATATATATATACATGCATACATACATATACATATATACATACACACACCCATGTATACATGTTTTCCGTAATATTAGCTCTACAGACTGCAGCTTGCCTGTAAAAAACGGCACGCTAAATGCATCATAGATGATATGTTCAGTACAGTAGCTGCTTATAGACAAAAATATTTATTTCATATTGTATCCGCGTATATATATATATATATATATATTGAGAACATATATCTGTGAGAGAAAAAAGGCGCTTCTTACTCTATGATAATAAATCATAAATACCATAGGGCGGGTGTCGATCTTATCTTGAAACCCCGCTATCATCGACGGCTCGCATCGCTAGTGGTGGTGCTACCGTCGATTCATTTTGCCAGTTTGAAAGGCGACAACAACCTCGACAACAACAATAATTGCGACATAAAAAGATGCAACGACAGCTGCTGCAACAACGCTAATTTTAAGAACAACAACAACAGCAACAACAAAAATAATAATAACAACAACAAAATAGCAACAACAGCAGGCATAACGACAGTAACAACAACAACTACTACTACTACTACTACTACTGCTATTACTTTTACTGTTTAGCAACAGTAGTAACAACAGTAAAAGGGAACAACAACGGGGCCGTCGTGGGATGAGGCCGTTCTTTCTTAGCAAAGGAGCGCGCGCCAAGTTTTCGTCCGACCGCGTTAACAAAGCTCTGTGCGACCTATTCGATAGCTTTCATGCTCCAATCTCTCTC